>NJRP01000056.1:702547-737885 GCA_003063835.1 Aphaenogaster floridana
TCTCTCTCTCTCTCTCTCTCTCTCTCTCTCTCTCTGACTCGCACATCGCGTGTGTCCCGACCAGAAAGGCACGTGTCGGTGTACATATACGGGCACGAACGCAAGAGGACAGGAGCACGCGCTCGAAGCAACAACCTGTGTGCGGCGTGAATATTAGATTTCACACTTCGTGAAGATGTCGCGCTATAATAGCACGTAATAGCGCGTGCACGAAGAAGAGATAAAGCCTCGCGGAGCTGGTTTGCCGATCCCCACCGCGGCGTGTTATTCCGAGATTACATGCTCGGTCGAAATATGTAATTGTAATAGAAGGGACTTTTATATCCAAGACAGCGTATGTTGGATATATAGTATAGTAAGCCAAAAATGTTTCGAAAATTATTACAATCTGGAAATAAATCTCCGATCTGTACTTTATATTTTATTTAAAGAAAGATACTTAAAGATATACTTAAAGCTATTCTAGGTCAAATCCGTAATTTTAAGGCTATTTTATGGATCTCATAATTAATTCACAAACTGCAATTTATACATCAGATTCGGAATACAAAAAGATCTAATCGAATTATATCGCTATGTAATTCTTATATCAGTTAATTTTAAGTTTAGCTTAATGGATTGTTTTTAATCGCAGTTTTATTTTTGAGGAAAGATTTACTTTAATACGTATTAGTAGATTGCAGATTTTATAGATAGACGCGGTTAAGTCAAGTTTTTCGAGTGAGCTGAAATCCCATTATCCTCGCGCTTGACGATCAACATGAGGCGCTGCTGGAATAAGGCGCGGTATCGAAGATACGCGAAGTTCAGCTAATTTTAGTTTAAAGCTACCATAAGCTCGACGACTGCACGTAGAGCCCTGTGTAATCTCGCTGTTAATCGGTTGCGTGTATTAAATCCAAACGCCGACTGGATTAAAGTTCTAACACGTACGAAGGACTGCCATGACTTGGTGCAATTCGCCGACGAAATAATGTCCAGCAAGTACGAAATAACAGAAGCTAGAGAGGGTGGCACGTCAATCTTACAAGAGTGTAATATATTGACTCTTATAAATACGGAATATCTTCGATTTTCTTATGCAACAAGAGAAAAGTAAAAAAATAAAAAAAATAGTATAATTAAAGATAATAATTCTATTTTTATATATAAATAAATATATACTTTAAAATCTATAATAGAGATCGTTTAGACAAAAAATAAATTAAATAATATATTTCTATAAAAGTTCCATGTTTCTATTTTCCACTGCACTACGGATTTGAAATCTTCATAATATACATAATTATAAATATAAAAATCTAATAAACACTTGTCTCTCAACATAAAAAATAAAATACATATAAGTTTTATTTAAATTAAATGAAAATCTTTTGTTAAAATTTATGTGAATGTTATATGCACTTATACTTGTCAATCTTTATTTTAGATTATTCCACGTATCGTTTATTCCTCTAAATTTTGTTTGTGGCGTTATCTTTTGGATAAAGTGAACAACAAACTAAAATCGATGCAAACGCTGTCGGCATTTCCTCCTTTTCATCGATAATCCGAGAAAAATTGCGTACTAACTGTCGATATTATTACTGACTGCTGATATCTTGGATTCATAATTTTAATATGTAATATAAACAACAATTATGTATATAATAGCCACAATCGTTGCTGTCACATAAATTTTATTTTAATTATAATATAAATTCGTGTTTTAGATAACATTTTCATCTTTACCGACGAATGTTATGTACGTGAAACGTAAAGAACATTATGATTTTCATAAAATAATCAAAAGATAACCGAATAATTTATTTATTAAAATAATTAATATTTAATATTGTTATTTATTGTCTTTCCGCTTATAAAAAAAATTACCGTATTTCATTGTAATATTTTAGAGTAATTGTGTTATTATATTTTCGCTAGCACTGTGAAACAGTGTTGTAAATTCTATTTTACAAGTTAAGAATATTGTTATCAACAAAATAGTATACATATAAAAAATAAAACAATAAATTACGTAATTAAAAATTTTCGAAGAAATTTATCTCTTCTTGCTTCGAACTATACCAAGAGAGAGAGAGAGAGAGAGAGAGAGAGAGAGAGAGAGAGAGAGAGAGGAGGGGGAACGAGTATAATTAGTAACTGCCTATAGAATTACTATATGCAAGTGCATGTAATAATAGCAATCTTGCAAGGTAATAACGAAGAGAGAGGAGAGAAGAGGAAAGAAAAAAATGCAAATTGCACATTTTCTCCTGCGGCTTCATCCGCGAATCGTTTTATCATTCTCATAATTACATTGTTACGAGTAAAGTAACACAAAGTTATTTACTTGCAGTAAGTATATAATGCAATAATTCATCAATAATTATGTACATAGATGCATTTTCTAGGATGCAACCTATAATACAAAGTGCAATTATTTCAACAAAATTATTTTTGATTGTTCAATAAATCTTCTAAAATAATTGGTCAATCTATTAATTTTAGTGCGATGCTAAAAATTAGTAGAATGTATCTCTTCATTTCGACGATTTGTATTCTCTCAGACTATTTAAATCTTCTTCATTATTAGTATGATACACGTGTCCATGGACATAATCGTTATGAGACGCGGTTACTCATACAATTCTTAGAAAGATTCTTACTTTTTTTTGCAATAAAATTTTAGATATTGGAAATGTGCTTTAATTTTCTTTAATTCCATTTAATAGATTCATGCAATTTATATGGATTATTTAGATCTTAATGGCGATGGCAGTCAAATATATTTTAAACGTTATCGGACAAAGTGTTACATCTAGACTGCAATTTTCTTCCTTTTATTTGACATCAAGCACTTGCGACAATCTCTTCAGGACGATATCAGGGATTCGCTTTTCCGCCAGATTCGCCGTCCCAGGAAGTCGTTGAGGTACTTGAGATCTCTCCGCCAGATTATTTCTCGTCGGCAGATTATTCGTCCCCGTGGCGAATAAACGAGATATTGGAAGCGCCTTTTCGTTGAGATTCTCGGTACCGGGAAGCTGCCCGTCGACCACTTCCGCATTATTGTCCAGATGAAGATCATGAGTCACATGGGGCGCATGAGGAGCTGCTAATGCCCCGTAAACGCCAAGGAATAATACCAGAAGCTGCATCAAAAGCATTTGAATGCAACGCGGTTGTATTGGTTCATCTGTGTTACACGAGATTTTCATTTGCGCATAGAAAACAATTGCATCATTATACTTTCTGATATCATTCAAAATAGATAAATATTCCAGAAGTGCCACTTTTGATTTTAACTTTTAACCATAGATTCGTTCAACATAAAATCCGATTCCTTATGTAAATTTAAAAATTCCAATACTTTTGTGTTGCAATTGATCAAAAATAAAATGCTTTTAGCAATTTAAATGTCTAAAATTAATTAATAATATCATATTGCTTATTTAAATTAAAATAGACTTCTCAGTTTAGAAAAGCTTTAATTCTATAATTAATTATGAAAAAATTTAATATTAATTGTTGAAAATTTACAGTCAAAATATTTAAAGATATTTCTTTATTTAGTGACCTTAATTTACAGGCGATATTAATATTCGAAAAATTCTAGTTTTGAAAAATGTTTAGATTGTTTTTGCTTAATCAGTGGCACGCGAAAAAAGCGCAAAATTCCACCGCCAAAAGATCACGCACGCGACATATATTTGTTTAACGTGACGTATGTGGGATTTACACGAAATTAATTCAAAGTCACCTGAGGATCTACGCGGAGATAAATGCCTCGCTTGGCGACGCAGCCGCGAATTTATGACTTTTTATTGTGTCGCGCAAATACATGGAACTGCGCGATTTCGCGCGCAGTACGGCGGAAATCACCTAGAGATAAAATTCGTCGGGAAATCCTATGAAAATTTAAAGCAGACGACGACGATTTGACGCGACACTCGTAGATAGGTAGATAGAAATACGTGTGAGAGGAGATCCTCCACACCCTCGCTATTTCATATAGACACGATCTCGGGCTCCACTTCACTTGACCCAAATCGCGACCAGGTTAAAAGATAACCCACTTTCTCGCGATTGACTAGAAATTCTTCGAACAAGACAAAGTTATTTTTGTACTGGATAAAAAAGATTCTTCTTCGTTACCGATTGCAAGGACAGATTGTCGAAACAAGGTGTTCGCGTCTCAATAAAATCAATTGCTAATTTTAACGAAGAATCATTTCATACATACATTTTTTCCATACAATTGCATCTACAATTTAATATATTCTCTTATCCAAAAACATCTCAATACATCCTTCTATCTACATTTACATTTATGATTTAACGCATAAAATCGTAAATAAAATTCTGTCTTAAGTTAAATTGCCTAAAAAATGAGCTTAAGTTAAAATGCATCTAAGAATCTAATTTTTTAGAATTTTTAATTTATATTCAGTTTGACCTTAACATTTTGTTGCCGAGATCATTTGTAATAAGGTAACGTAATACCTTCAGAAATGTACATTTCAATATTTTTAATAAATAAATAATTTTATCCAAATTTTTCTCAATTAATTATCATCAGCTAAGTGTCTTTATCGTGATACAATTTTCTTAGGAATATTTCAACGTTATTAATTACTAACAATCTATTCGATAGTTATCTTTACGTAACTTCGCTCCTGCCTTCAGCGATAGATTTATAATTATATTTCGATGACTAAAATTAGACGAACGGCGAACCTCCGCCCACACAATCATGCTAACCATTCGCGTAATTTTAGTCACAAAATTCAATTACAAATCTTCTTGCTAATAGTGAAGCAAAATTAGTTAAGGATAGCCAGAATAGCCTAATGTTATCTTCCGAAGAATATTTCGTTTAACAGTAAAAAGAAAAGAGAATTAAAACCTGAATAAAGCTGTAGATGCATAAATCGTCACAGATTTACGCGCTCATATCCGCGTTCAGGCTCCGATTGCCTCTTCATTTTTTATTGTGGTTTAATATCAAAAAGCCTTTTTACTTTCTTCAAATTTTATTTAGTACGAATTTAAAAGAAAGAGTGAGAAATAGTAAATAAAGAAAAAGGTACTTTCATATAACGAGAACTTATTAATAACTTTGAAATACAGTAATGAATTGCTCGGTATAATCAGCCAAGTTATCTCAAAAAAGGTTAAAAGCAATTTAGCACTAAAGGTCAGCAGCACTCTAATCAGATCAGTCGCCTAGTCAATGTGGACTTTTACACTCGTCACTTTTTACATTTCGAATATCGCATGATTTTTATCGGGTAAAACCCTTGACTTCGTCAAATCCCACGTTTCGATCCGAGGAAAGTTACACAATCTGGACTTTGACGAGGAAATTTTCACTTTTCCCGGGAGAGAATTACGTGATCAACCAGCCGACACGTGAATTCGACGTCACTCGCGGAAGACACGTTCACGCGTCTTTTTCTATATATTTCTTCACGGAATTTCTGATTTCATCTTACCTCGATCATGTTCGCTCGATGCGCAGCGCCCAACTATCCTCGAGAATGGCACGATGACACTTTTATACGAGTATACGTGTACATGCGTGTGGGCACCGGTCTTACCGCGTGGTGAATCGACGTTTTATTTTCGTGAGTCAAACGATCGCGATCCCCTAGAGGCAGGATTTCTTTTAGATTTATTTTTTCTTCTCTTTCTGCTAAAGTTATTACTCTCAACAGCCGTCAACCTCTGCTTATATCCGCAGTGGCGTAGGCATGAACTCTTTCAGAATTTTTTCAATGCAGAAAGATAATTCTAAAGAATTATATATTGGCGAATTTCGACTGTTCACAAAAAATTAAAAAAAATTCTTTTATGTTATATAAAATATGTCTAATATTTTCTACTGTGACATTAAGACTACAATAGATCTTTTTGCATGTGTTAATGTTCGGAAAGATCTTCCGTGTATTTCTAGATAAATTAATCACAATGGAATATCTAAAAACTGGTTTCATCACTGGTTTTATCATTGATTAAACGATTACGATTGCTATTATTATTTGCAAAGCTGTACACGATCTCTCACATGGATTTTGTTTGTAAAATCAATCCATGTTTTCGCGCGAGTAAAAATAAGCCAAAGCGCAGCAACGATATGGAAGACCTCGACTTTTTGGACAGAAATCGATGTTCCTCGGACATTGTTAACGTCTCGGCAATGTGATATGCCACCTGTCTTGGAGAATACACTGTTCCAACGTGTGCAATAAAACGTGCATGCGGATTAAAATACAAATCCATGGATAATAGCATAATTACACGGAAAGAATGGTTTTGCTGAAATATTAAAAAATTTGGCCAGATACAGATCTGAAAAATAATTTTGTCGGATCATCAAAATAATTATGTAGGACGCCTAAAATAGTTGCTAGAATATCAAAACTTTTTGCAGCATTATCATTATGTTGGAGTGTCCTACATAATTATTTTGATAATCCAACAAAATTATTTTTCAGATCTGTATCTGGCCAAATTTTTTAATATTTCAGCAAAAACGTTCTTTCCGTGTACATTAGCAACACAATAATAGTATTCTATAAATGTATAATCTCTCATGTAATTAATATATAATTACTACTTAATTTTGCTATGCACGTGAATCAACTTGGCTAATGTGATTATTATGGAAGAGTCAGTCTGATTCCCCTAGAGCTGTAACCGCTTTCGGTATAAATTTAGATTTCGATGCTGCATATTAAAATGGTCTAGGCAATGTGTGTTCCTTTTCTCTTTTATAAATTTATTCATTAGTAGCCTAAAATAAAATCTGGATATCTTTAAATTATTCCCGAAACTTATTTTTGGAAATTATAGTAGTAATAATAAAATAGTATATTAGTTTGACGTATTCGCAATTATTATTCCACGAAAAATCTGGAAAAAGGAATATATTTTTCTTTTGTTCTCTGCGTGGAGAAAAATAAAACTTCAAATTTTTACATGAAGTTTAAATTTATTAATTGCTATCATTAATAATCACTCTTAAACATTGCTAAATTCTTTTAGTAAACCACGATGGTTTACAATTTCGCAAAATCGTAGAATTACACTGATTGATACCAATTGGTGCCGACAGTTCCGCGTACATAAATATTATCTTAAAAGATGAGAGTGAGTGTCCTAGACATTTATTTATTGAAAATTGCCCAATGGGTTTTATCCAACGGTCGACGCACATCACGATTCACAAAAGTATTGTCTGGCGACCCAGAATTGCTACATTATTTCATTGGTACTGTGCTGTGTTTATTTCAAAGTTTTATAATATCAGATATCCTAGAAAAATGCTCAATGAGTGCTGGAGATCTTTTTTAAAAATACCTTATTTTATAAAATCTATTTTTACAATGACACAATTCACAGCCTCAATCTTTGACTATACGAAACGAATGATTCATACCATAAAGAACGGTTTTACTGAAATATCTAAAAATTTGATCAAATACAGATCTGAAAATAATTTTGTTAGACCATTAAAAGTAACTAAGTAGGACACTCAAGCATAACGATAACGCTGCAAAACGTTTTGATATTCTAGCAATTGTTTGGAGCGTCCTACTTAATTACTTTTGATGGTCTAACAAAATTATTTTCAGATCTGTATCTGACCAAATTTTTAGGTATTTCAACAAAACCATTCTTTCCGTGTGGATTTCAACTGTCTGCTTACTTTTATTTTGCGAAAACAAGATAACTAAATATTGTTCATAAACTCGAGATACGTCTATCGATGTTTCTACTCTACGACGGACATCAATAATTAAAGGAAAAAGAAAAGCGTCTCATCGGAGCATAACGACCGATTTTATCCGCCCTCAAAAATAAACACTGTCATAAAAAATTTTCTCTGCTCCATAAAAGGCATCGGCTTCCTTTACATTTTCCTCGATGGTGAAGACGGATAAAGCTGTGTCGCAGTGAATGACGCTACGGCCGCGATAAAGAAGTACACTGTGACATCACTTGTAACCAAGTGATCTCATCGAGGGTCGTGTGACGTCACGAAGCCCTATTCCACTCGATCGACCAGATGTTACGAGTCTAGCTGTGTAAAGTCCGTGTGCCGGCACGGTGACGTCATTGAATTCTATTCCGTCTCGCTAAGAGAGCACGCTCGATAATCCGGTTTTTCTGACGTTCTCCAAGCCTACGCGTGCCTACCTCGATATAATGCCAGGTCGTTATAACGGCAACGTAAAAAAATTATATTGTAAAAAAATTACGACGTAAAACTGAGATTGTGACGCAAACAAAATGCGTATCGAATTTTTAATTCGCCCGTTCACGTTTTATAATCATAGCCTCTTGTGAGACGACGCTAAGAGATGTCTTTCTGAACAAATTTAAACTTTCTCCCACGAGAAATTACATAAAAAATATTATCACGGAATTATTTATTTATTAAAGATAAAATGGTTTTAATAGATTTATAATATATTAGATAAATGTATATTGTAACGGTAATTATATGTAAGCTTTTTAGAGAGCATATATACGTTACTGAGATTACGAAGATTGCCTTTGTGTATTCTATAAAATCATTATTTTTATTATTTATATGTCGAATACGATAAGTACTAGCGCACAGGGGAAGAATGCCGACCTCTAGCAAGGATTTCTGAGAAGGTTAAAATCCATATAAACACAATTCAAGTAGTTCTAAGGTAGCTTTCTTTGAACACATTCGATATAATATTGAGTGTACGCGTTCCATAATTCTCATAGCAATTAATATCTTTCCGCGTTATTATTTAAATATCCTATATATGTAGTGTGTTAATTTATTTGTTCTCTTAATATTTTAATAGAAAACCGAAATATATAGCTGAAGTAGTGTGTTTGCCGTTCAAGAATCGCAAGAAAATAAAACTCGAATAAAGCAAAAGAAAAATCTTTGTGATTCAAGTAAGTAAGTTATATATGTGATTTTTACTTCACTTTCTTATCATAAAATTGTAAAAATACAAATTACTATACAATTTTGTTTTAAATTCTCCACTAATAGGATATGGAAAATCATTAATCTATCGGAATTATAATCACAAAGCATATCGCAACGTATTGCATAGCCTTTTGAATATATTATGATATATGTGATATTAATACTTAGAATATTCCTTAGCAGGTTAGGTGATAATATCGCCGAATATGAGTCGTAACACGAAAAGTCGTGACAATAAAAACGTGCGAAGATCCGCGCTGTCGTTCGCCGGTGCAAATGGTTCGCTCGACGTCGATCATATTTTACAATCCGATCCTTGGAAAAATGTTGAAACATTTGAAAAGAGCGAGGCTGCTTGTATTCAGAAAGTCCTGAACGATTTCGACAATATGATTACACAAGAGAAGACTCTTAAAGCAGGTGAGAACGAGATTTCATTAAAACTCATCTTTAATTTAAAAAATCCGTTTCATTTCACTACTCATTATTTTTCACTTATTTAAAATCAATTTTCGTTCAGCCTGATGGTATATAGCATGTATTTAGGATGTTTTGCAATATAAAATAAAAGTAATTATACAAGTTCTTTAAAGAGATATCTTTATTCATTTTGCGTATTTTTGGCATTGAGATTTACTTCTCATATCTTCTATATATAATAAGCAAACAGTAATTTTAATTATTTTCAAAGATTATAATAAAAACAACATTTTATCAAATATTACCAAAACTTATGTAACTAAATCTGTGTAATAACGACAAATTTATAATAATATAATGAAGAGGTATATATTAAATTAGAATAAATAAAAAATAATAAGACGAGATGTATCTAATATAACAACTGTACAGGTACTACCGCAAAGAAAAGTCCGAGAGCAAGTCCAAAATCTACGAAAAAATCTGCAGTCAAGTCCCCAATAAAAGATTCGACAACGGATTTACCGGAGACCTCGTCAAATATGAATAGCAACGTCGTAACGAAAACTACAGTAAATAAAAAGAAAAGAGTTTCAACGAAACTTTCACAAACTTCCAAGGCGGTCGAGGAAACGATTCCAGGAGAACTCCCACGTGACATTGATAATGTAAAAGAAGAAAGCCCAAAATTTTCTAAAGCTAACGTCGAAGAAAATATCGATTCAATCAAAAAAATAATAGAAAAAGAAATTCTACAAGATATAACCGATACAAATCTGCGAACGAGCACTCCTAAAAAAGAAATAATAAAACCTAAAATAATAAAAAAGGGAGAATCAACGACAAAAAATGAAAACCCAAAAATGAAAAATTCTGAAAATAAATCGAAGAAAGATGTTCAGCGCAAAGAAAGACAGAAAATATCAAAGAAGAACATGGAAGACAAGCAAGGCACAAGTAAGTAAAACACTAATTATATTTTTCAACTTATATCTCGAATGGTGTGGTTACTCTTAATAATAAAAACACAATATTTTTCAGGTAGCGCAAATATGCTTGGTGAAGAGGAAAAGACAAATGCGAAATTGGAAAATAATTTGAAGAAAGAAAAGAAAGTGAATCAAAATGCTTCGAAAAACAAAGTAAAGGATGAAAAAGCGCAATGCAAGTATAAAAAATATGATTGTATACATTCTTTCTTATATACATATATATACGCAACTGTTTCGATAATAATTATATTTTTTTAGGTTGTGCGACGCTTCCTAGCGAAATGGAAAAAAAACATACAAAAGTAACAAAAATCAATAATAATAATATAAAGAAGAGCGCCAAACCTAAAAAATGCGGTAAGACACTGAAGAAATAATATAGATTCTTGCAATGACACAAATTCTATACTTGCTACATGTTTTAATAATCGCGTATTGTTTTCCAGACAAAAGCATTCCTAACGAGTTGAAAGAGAAGAATCTAAAAAAAGAAAACTCCGAGAACAAAAACATCCAATCAAGTAAATCCCCTAAGCCGTCGCAAATAAATAACGCGGAGAATACAAAATGTCAATGCAGAAGTAAGAGAAATATTCAAAATGTTTCTATATATATATATATATATATTCAGTCTATCAACAAAGACAATTTCCAATCAATTTAATAATTACATCGATTAATAATTACTTTTCAGAAAATTGTGCGAAATATTCTGATAATCCTTTGAAAGCAAGAGAGCACATCGAAAAAATGAGACAACATAAAAAAAATGTAAAGGTTGTGAAAGCTATCGAGGAGGTTAGCCGTCGTATGACAATCGTAAAGAAAAAAATGGATTGCATTAAAAACGAATTGGGTAAAAATTTTGATCTTTACGATTCTCGATTAAATCTTTACACGCAAAAGATAAATGCCAATTCTTTGTCGATCTGCTATTAAATACGCGCGACATTAATTTCAAAGAATCCTTTATGTTTTTAAGAAATTTATCAAATTTATTTTGTCACAACGTTAAATATTATGAGGCAAATAATCCCCGTCGTCACACTTTACATAAAATTCACTTCTCGTGTTGGACAGTTTGATAGATTTTACCGAGAATTCGCACGCGAGAATCACGTAAGCGTGTCCCAAATACGATATTTCCGGAACTGAGATCCCTTGTTTCTTTTTTTCTTTCTTCCAGAGAGCAAGGAATCATCGGATTCTGGCGAATCCGACAGTTACTTTGACGAATCATCATATTCGTCGCAGTCATCGAGTTCATGTTCATCATATTCCTCCGATTCCTACTCGTCTTACTCGTGTTCGAGCACCTGTTCATGTTGCCACAGCGATAACTACACCGAATACACCCTTAACTCACATAACTCTTCGAATTCTAGTGAGAGTAGCGAAAAAGAAAAACAGTAACAGTCAAATCTAGAGCACACACAAAAAAGAAGACTTGCATTGAAATGATTTAAAAATGATATGGAACGTTAGAGAAAATTATATGAAATTGAAATCATGCACAAAAAGCCAAAGAGCTCTAGCTTTATTAATATAATTATAGTTAAAGAATTTATTTATGTATGCATATTTTATTTCTTGATTATTATTTATTAGGTAGTCCATTATAATTGCATATCTTCCCGATTGGCATTAATCTCATTTCAAACTGCTTGAGTTTAGAAAATTAATTTCTCGGAAAACTTTTTAATCTTATAAACAAATAGCAAAATAATATTTAAAATAACATAGGTTTAAATATTTCGACGCAATTAATTAAAAGGAATTATATGGTCCAATATGGGCTTTCTTTCATATTTATATTTGTTGAATTATATGGCGTTTAAAATAAATTATATGTAATGTAATTATTGTTTGCGTTATGTAAAGAATTCTGTGAATTAATAAAGGGAAATAAAGAAAGAAATTTTGAAATATATATTGGAATATTTGACAATCATTAGCGAATAATGCGCGATTCTCACAGATATATTTCGTTAAATATTTCACGAAGCCATTTTGATAGTCAAATCATATTGCCGAATACTGATGGGATAAAATCCATCGAATATTTTGCGTTTTTCATTTTGTGTGACGCGGGTTATAAACATAGAATATCATACAACCTACAAATCTCTGTTTTTAATATACATATACATATACTGTTTTCCTTTTTGAACACGCGGTCTAATACACTTCCAATTTTATTGGCAGCGATTTGTACACATGTAATTTCATATGTTTTTGATTCCACTAACAGTCTTCAAAAATTTCGCTCATTATTTCTAATTACTCATAACTTAAAAGCTTTTGGTTTTTCGACATTTTTGCTTAGAATAAATCGCTACCGAATTTATCAAATACGTCTTACTATACATGAAGCATGTGGATATAAATTTGTGGCCACCCCTGTAAACGGTTCAAACAACCCTTGAGTGGGAGCGACGAACGCACATAAAGCGCATTCGATCGGGTGCATTAAAATAATGCGTACATTGTGACTCTTAAATTAGTCGTCGTCTCTTTACCCGTCTCGCTACTATTCGCAGCGTTTCGGCACCTGCTCCATGCGCTGCCGTGTTTTTTCTTAACGTTCTAACTGAAAACAGAGAAGACTAAAAATAGGCGGTTTGACGCACGTTGCCTGTGTTAAGGTAAGTAAGCAACATGAACCGTATGTTTGCTCTTTTCCCTCGGACGATAATCTCGTGGCGCCGATATGCCGTTTGTCGTTTCCGCAAATGTGAAACAGCTACTGCGCAATTAAGGAAACCTATCAAGTCCTACGCGAGTTTATCTGAACCGCACAGAACAGGACAAAAGAGGATATCCATATCTTAAAAATGGATCATTAAAATTATTAATTGGATACTGACTTCAAAACAACTACGTAGATCATATGGAAATAAAACAAATCAAAATTATACAATAAATTATAAAAATAGATAAAGTGTTTTTTTCTGTATCTTTACGGTAGAGAATAAAAATCTTTTCTATTATTTATTATTTTTTCCTGTCGCGAGATGTTTAATAGTAATGTTCTATTAGAAAAGTGAGCAGACTATAGAATAGCCCAATAAGTAATAGTCTTACAGTCTATATCTGGTTGTTGAAGCTACAATTAAATTTCTCAAAAAATAAATGAAAAAGAAACTATCCGAGAAAAGCAACAAGGTAAATCAATGTTGCTAAAAAGAAAAGATGGCTCGATCTCGAAAGATAGCTAACATCAGAGTATAGTAGTTTCGCAGAATCGCATCTTTTGTTCAATAATGACGCACTATGTATCATGCATGTTTGTTACAGATGCAATGATTGATGCGCGTGGAAATAACAGCAAAAACAAAAGCGTCCTTAGACATCCGTTAAATCAAGCCAAAGTTAAATCAACTTTTCGAGTTGGCGGAAACTGCGAAATCTCTCAGAATCTCATTGTTACGAAATCTCTTAGAATCTAGAGAGTTGCAAGGTAATAGTACAAAGGAACTAATCTGAAAATCGCCAGTGTCAGAAATCATACATTTGACAAAGCGTTTGGAAGCAAGAAATTGCATTAAGCTCTTTATTAAATATATTAAATTATATCAATTTATATATTATAAATTATAATATTTCCTACCAAAATTTCACTTAGAAGAAATCAATTTCAAATTCAGCTAGAAAATATTAGAGCACGAGGAAATACACGAGAAAATGTCGAAGAATAAACACGAGCTCGACGTCCGAATGCGCCATAGTTTGCGATGAAGATCTCGCGGTTCTCCAATATAGATGTTTCGTCAACCGCGTTCCGCGAAACCGTTGACTCGATAATTATATACCTACTCTCAATTCGGTCGCGATGGCAACTTCGCAAAAGCTCTCGCTCTTGTTCCTCTTCTTGCGCGTCCTTTTTACTCATACATTGCGTCATTATTGTATGTGCGCGCGATCGAATCGCTCTCAGCTCGCGGATCCACACGTGGGCGAAATCGATATGTGTATCTGTATTTGCCTTCGCGTAGGTGGATCACATTCACAGACGTATGTCGAAGGTAAATCCTCTTCGACATAAGTCCACTCTTATGTCCTTTTCTCCTCGTCTTTTCTTCCTTCTCACTTTTTTTTTCATCTTCCGTCCCGATTTGCTTTTTAGTCTGTACTCTGCACTCTATTCGGAGAACTCCTCGAGATACAGCCACCTTAATGGTGGTGTCTCGTGTACTTTTGTTTACTCAACGTTGACACAAAATATACTTTTACCGAGAATAGCTTAAATTGGATTTAGTGAGATGTATGAAGTTGGATGTGAATTATTTTAATACCTTTCCCCGCAAACTTCCAAGTATCGTTAGATGACAAAGTTCATACTCGCGAAAGAATGATTGTGTGGAAGAAGTCCTCCGCGAATGATAAATGTTCTCAAAGTTCAGTGGCTGCTTGGCAAGCGCACTAAATTAGTATTGCACGGTTAGTCAGTTGCTTCACAAAATAGACAATAGCCGCATCCGCGAAAATCTAATTATAGTTAAAGACAGGCACTACCGCGAAGTAAGACTCACCATAAAATTTTGTCATATTGTTACAAACTCATTTTTTGTTACTAATAAAAGTTGTTACTGTTATATACGATTGCCAAGGGATTTCCACATCCATAAATCAACCCTGTTGGTCTGTTCGCTGTCTTGGGACTTGTATTCATTGCCAGATACATATGTACACGCAAATGTACAAGTTCGATGACGCCAACATGTTTTCATGCACCTATTATTTCCGTTTCCCGAAACTTGCCGACGTCAAGAACTTTTCGCGTAAATTGCGAATTAGCGAGCGCGAGCCGATTCGCGACTATTATACAATAACTCGCACTTGCACTTTACTTCCATCGCGCGACAGTTTCTCCTATTTATATCTTTAATATCCGGCTGTACACAGCCGAACATCTCTATGGACTCTCCGTATACTTGACATACATTTTAAAAATACTTTCAGGTGTAAATTCGGAATCGCGACGAACGCGTAATCTGCATTATTTAACAACGTTCGTGATAAATTTAAGAAAATAATATTGGGTAAAACACATCCGTAAGAGAGAAGTAAGAAGTTTGTAATAAATCCGGGATATTTCAATTCTTTACATTTAGATCATTTTCGGTCATAGGTAGCAATAATTCAAACTTTCTAAAATTACAACGTGATAAATGCGTGCAAGAGAATGTAATTACAATAATAAATAATAAAAGCGAATTCGATCGTGATCACGTGACGTTTCCTCTCTTATTTGGCTTTATATTCATGGAAGCTGGAATATTAAACTGGCGGCGGAAAGTCAATAAATTCACTTTAAGTCGGTCCATGTCAATAATCCATTCGTGCAGGTACAAAAATATACTTTGCGGATTCGACTGGCACCAAAATGGCTTTACGCTGCAAAATTCACAGCCAGACAGACACTAAAGAATAACTTAAAAGAATAAAAAAGACGGACATTATTCTCTTTCATCCCTATAAATCAGAAGCAAGAAAAAAATGTTATAGGTCAATCCCAACTTCTATATAAGGCTCCGCTTATCATCTCGGGCATCGCTTTCGCTCGCAGGAATTCTTATTACTCGTGAATAGTTATCGAGTCCTTGCTCCTAAATCTCGAGAATGCGCTATTATCGAACACGTACGAGCGATATATTCGGTTACGGAAAATTAATGGACGCGATTTAATGCAAACAAAATTAAAAAAAAAAAGAAATCCAATTTGTGTCTACCTTTAGCCTTCTGCGATTAGCATAAATCGGCCATTTGATCGGAAGGATAGAATCTTTTTTTATCCGAACGTGAATATGGCAATTCGTGACTAAGGATAGCGCATAATCGATCAATGGCGGCACGTGGAAGAATTCTGCGGTGTGTCCTAGGTAACTTCCTCTATCGAAGTGTCCGTCTCACCTTAACGACGCGACTCGTCGATTCGCATAATGCGCTCGTTAAAAAAAGCCACCGTGCGACACGGCGTTACGTTCGTCCTACAACCGACGTCGTCGTGTGTCCCGCACCCTTTTACAATCCACGTCTGCGCGCCACCCGACCGGGTCTATAAAAGCGACGCGGGGCGTCACGACGCTCCAGACGTTTCAGATACGCGCACCACGGAAAATGTGACCGAGCGTCGTCGTATCGATACCTCGCCGCACCGGAGTCTCTATTTCTGTGCCCGTCTCCCAAGTGACACCTGCTCCGAAAGCGAAATTGTCAGAGGACACGACTGACATAATTCCTACGTCGCGCGCTGACTCGATTCGGCGTTTGTGATACCCGTGAGCAGCTGATGACACACGCGTGTGTCAGGACTCATCGCGATATGAAGATGTAAACGGGGACACGCTAATCAGAATTTAGCGAGAGTGATTTATACGTGTATTTATCGGCATATATACATATACATTGACCACAGTGTACCAGAGTGAAGTGACTCTTCTGTCGATTGTCGAACGAATTTTATTGCCGTGGTACGTATCTGTGTGCCATGTTATCACTTCGCTATCATTGTAGCTGCGTAACTTTAATTTACGGCTGTGCACGAACTTTCTAATGCCGATACTTTAATTCTCAGCAATTACTGTAAATTTATAGCGTTTTTCACTGGGAGGACTGGTGCGCACTGAGTGTGCACTAAGGCTTGTTTATAATCTGTTATTATATTTAAGATCGCTTAAATCACGTTCAAAAACTTTTTAACTAATAAAACAATCTGTATGGATGATGTACAGATCATTTTACTGAGAAGTATTTCAAGAAATATTTAAGATCGATGATTTGTAAATATCAAAATTGATTAAGAACAAGCCTTAGTGCGCACTCAGTGCGCACCAGTTCTCCCAGTGAAAAACGCTATAAGTTGAGATTTCCGACGTAGTCCTATGTAACCCAATATAAAAGATTCATTGATATCGGGATTTGTATTTTATATAATGGGATTTTGAGAAACTCTATGGTATCTGCTGAGAGTTAAAGATACGTTAAAAGTTATGCTTTCAAAATTATCCTATGCTTGGTAATGTTTGTGAATTTTTATAAAATTTTTATTAAAACGTGTCACAATAAAAAAATAACAAAGAACTATAAAGAATTGTCAATGAACTATAAGAAATCAACAGTACAATCGACTATAGCATAATATACTTTTATAAACGTTTAATTTGTTAGGGACTTAACATAGACGATCTCCGATCTCGACACTTGTGGCGCGTATATTGCCGATTTCTATATACATGTCGAGACTAAACTGTCTCATTAAACGCACGATAATACGCACGCACGCACACCAAAGTATAACGCCGCTAACTCGCGTGTATTAAAATAGAGTGCCCAGTAAACATAAATGCTAAATATACCTGTGCCTCTGAGGCTTGTCAGAATTAACCAGTCCGAACCGGTGGTAATGTGAAAAAATAACCGTGACATAAAACAATGAACAGAAAATAGATAAACGGGAGACATCGTTATTTACAATTTGTCCAAATTAAAGTTATTATGGCGTACAAAATGTGAATTTAAATATGAGCGATAAGAACACAATAGTCGCACAGCAAACACGCATACCTACGAGACGAGAACACGCAATTCGCATATCTCGTCAATAATTAAAGTGAAGAAACTCTCGACATGATGCTTCACCTCGTACCCGATATGATGCTTTACGTTATTAAAATATACGTGCTCACACCACCCACGAAGTCTGTTCACGTCATACTGCATTCGTTTCGTCACATGATGACATTTACGTTGTGTCTCAGATCTCCAGAAATTTATGGAACGATTCGAAGTAGATAAATGTTCGTCGTTAAACGAATGATGTTTGTTTTCGTGTAGTTTAGACGTCTCTTCTGATATGTGTGCTGCAGCTTAATAACAAACGATCTCTTCAAACTATTAAGAATACAGCTTAGCCCTTAAATCGTTAAGCTTTTAAATCTTTTTTAAGACGTCCAAAAATCTGAAATATGTATACTTTCGTCATCAGATTGTTCATATAAGATTAAATAAATAACGATATATTATAAAACAAACTTAAATAATAAATTTAAGTACAAGTAGCAAAATTACGCAAATATAAAATTTCTTTTAAAAACTTGAACTAATTATGTGTGTTGACGTAAGACAGCAATTAACGATTTATCGTATTTTTCATCTATTTTTGTTTATTCGACTTAAATGTCCATAAACTAAATATATAACATTTCGAATTATCCTCGACTCGCCCAAAATAAAAAGAACTCTATCGATCTGCCATATATATATATATATATATATATATATATATATATATATCTTTTACTATTCGCGCTCACTCTCTTACAACATACTTAATTCTACCTTATTTCTCGTTACAATTGCGATAAGTTTGACGATAAATCGACGAATACGTTGTATCGTGAAAACAAAATTCGCGTGCGAGCTTGACGGAAAGTTTTCAGATTCGGCGCCGACCAGACTTACGCGCTGCCGACCAAAGCGTGAACGGTCCTCGCTATTGATCTAGCGAGGGTCTAAATGTCCTGGGTTCACCCGGCCACCCTCCGGCCCGGCTCTCAGGCTTTCCGCTGCACCGCGAGAGTGCAGCTCTCTTTAACGAAAACGGCGAAGAAAAAGCACCATGGTGGTGCGCGTGAAGAGGACGAGGATTGCTATTTCCAGTGGCGATGTTCCAAAAATTCCCCCTGCCGCGCGCTCTACCAACCGAATTATCGATTCTCGAGACGCGGGATCGTAAAATCGAGCGAGAACATAACACACGATTGCATTTACACGAGAGAGCAGATGCAGCGCGGCGTTTGATGACGCACGTGCGAGATCACGCGGCGAGCGCGGCTGGAAGAGAAACGGTGCCTAAAACCGCAAAGAGTATCGTTGGATAGATCAATGTCTGCTTAACGTTGCCGTTATGCAACAATGATAGAACGATTCCGATAAATTCTAGTTTGTGCACTTTACCAGCGAAAATACGCGATTTCTGTTGTACACATGCTATGTGAAGTTCCCAGTACTTGCTTTCATCTTCTAGATTCTTTGAATCAATTTATAATTGAATCTTCCATGTCAAAATTTAAATCGCACCATCAGCTCTTCTCGTAAATTTCAGATGGAATAACGCTCAATTCTGGATATTAACTCTCAAATTAAAATAACAATTATATAAGTAAATTTCATCTTTTAAAGAAAATAAAGTCATATTATTTTCTCTGTTAAATATAATAAAAAAAAATACTCCGATTTTTGACATCTCGTAAATTTTTTTTCTTTAAAAAAAAAGGTTTATGAAAAACGATTCGTATTTTCATTTAAAGAATGGTTACATCATCGGGACAATCTTTCTTCAGACAGCTTCTATTTTGCGCGACTCACAATATCACACGTGTTCGCGATATATCATATTCTAGAACCGCGATTGATCTACGCGTTGCTATTTATGAACTAGAACGCGCGTTGCACGATCGGAGAAGAAGTGAATATTATCTTTTTGCGGAAGGAAGCGTGGGAACGTTCCTGAATATCGTCGCACGTTTGTCGCGTTGACGATTGTAGGCGTTGTATATGCCTGAGATTCATTGTTCCCATGAGACGAAAATGATATTCCTTTGACAGAGAGAGAGTTATCCAAGTATGAAATCAATGTGGACGTCCTTCAATGTGGACAGATGAAATTCTAATTTCCGGTCTCGACGAGGAGGCGGTCTACATAAAACGAAAATAGCAAGGACTAAGATGCTAGTCTCTGTTACGCCTACGAAACAAAAATAAGGACTACAAAGTTAATCTTTATAATAATAACAATAAATAGATTAAAATAAATTAAAATAATAATACGATAATATGAAAACATCTAAAAACAAAGTTAATCGATATAAATTAAAATAAAGCAATTTCCTTTAAATCGTATTATTATATTCAATTTTTTGTAAAATTTAAAAATTGCTCGCTATACATATACACCCGCTAGATTATCCATAGCCGAAAGTAAAAAAACCAATTTATTTAAAATAACCTTGTATTCTTTTTTTGTTCCAGATGAAGCTGCACGAGAAGAAAGAGTCAGGTATCCACAGGGTGCAAGAGGTGCCTCTCGAGGACCTGGACTTATCGAAGGAGTATAATGTAGAGAAGACTTTGGGCGAGGGCAGTTTCGCGAAAGTTCTACTGGCAACGCATAGGGCCACCCAAACAAGGGTGGTCCTAAAAGCGGTTCATCAAGAACTCACGTCAGAGAAGGACTTCTTCCGGGAATTCCATTACTCATACCATCTGAGTCCACATCCCAATATACTTTGCTCGTATGCTGTCGCCTTTAAAGCGGAGAAATGTTTCGTCTTCGCGCAGGAATACGCGCCCTATGGCGATCTTGCCGGCAACGTGAAAGCCGGTGGACTTAACGAAGATGCCTGTAAAAGAATTGCTGGTCAGCTCGCCTCGGCCCTCGACTTCATCCACTCAAAACAATTGGCTCATCGCGACATCAAGCTGGAAAACGTGCTGGTGTTTGCGCAGGATATGAGCAAGGTGAAGCTATGCGACTTTGGCTGCACAAAGCGCGAGGGCACCCTCGTGAATAAGATCCGTTGTACCTGGGTGCCATTCCAACCACCTGAGATTCACGATATTATCAAGAATGAAAGATACGCTTGCAAGAGGAGCTCGGACTGCTGGCAGTTTGGCATCGTCCTTTTCGTTTGCCTGACCGGCAATCCGCCATGGCAGAGTGCCGACCCGATCCAAGACCCAGACTACTCGGCTTTCCAACGATGGCTAAAGCGACGTACCACCAAAATCCCGCCGACTTTCCGCCGTTTCACCCCTAGGCTACTCCGATACTTCAGACGAGCCTTCGAGCACAAGCCGGAGAAGAGGCCGCATGTGACCGAGATCAACAAGTATCTAAAGGACTCGTGGTGCATCAGTAAGATCAGCCACAGTGCGACGTCGACGTCGGTCGATGTCAGCGAGAGCTTCGCCAGACGAGGCGATAGCCTGCTCTATCTTGATACTATCCTGGATGACCGACACAACGTAGACGAGAACAAAAACAAGCTGAGGAAGTTGCTCAACAGTTACGGCCTGGAGACTACAGTAGACCAAAAAGTCGTCACCAAAAGGATATGGGAATGGGTGATGCAATGCGACTCTAACGTGGACACAGAGCCGGGTCTGATCGGCAGCTTCAGCACGGAGGACATGTGAGAGATAGTGAGAACTTGCAGCGAGCCGTGCCTTCGGGTCACCCAGGAAGAACCGAGTAAGTTCCGAATGGGTAGCTTCTACTTGCCGACCTCGTACAGATGTGCCAAATAATCAGTTGGAGCTACCTAGCCGAGAGACACTTTCCGGAAAACTCGTTCGAAGAATGTTTCGCGGAAAAAAAGCGGAACACGATCCTATTCCAGCGACGTTTCCAGAGTGTCAAAATGCTAATTACAGGCGGACCAATTACTGATGAACTTCCTTAATTAGTAAGAATGAAGATCGCGGAAAAATTCGAGAGACAATGATGTTTGTACTGATTGGTGTTAAGAGAATGATAATTTGAAATTAATATTTCCAAAAAGGGTTAATATATGCAAAAGATGTCGTGAAGATGTTTAAAAGACATTTTAGTCTTTCAAGCATTAATTCCTACGTTCAGAATTTTATGTTGCTGGGAATTCGAAACAGGATACGTCTCTTGATCATAAGATGCTCTAGCAGTTAAATGTAAATGTGATATATGTAAGTATCTAAATAGAGAAAAACGAGAGCGAGAACGCAAGAGTGCGAGCGAGCGAGCGAGCGAGCGAGAGAGAGAGAGAGAGAGAGAGAGAGAGAGAGAGAGAGAGAGAGAGAGAGAGAGAGAAAGAACGATGGAAAAAAGGAGAGCATTTGCGACCGAAAGAACGATGATAAGCTGATAATTAGCTTGATGTACTAACCATAGAGACAATAATACCGGTGGATATGATTTTTGCGTTAGTCAGTTGTCCTGGTAAACCGATGGTCTTAGTGATGCCTTACGCGCGATTAGGCGCGAGGTTAGACAGTCCTTTAAAGATATTTTGTATATTATTCGAATCTGAGAAATCCGTTTCTGTTTATATTACTTACTAGTGTAATCTCGATTATTAGGCAAGAGATAAGGAAGCAAGAAGACTGTATAATCCAGGGATTCCCAGATTGGAGATCGTAACTCCAATCGTAGGTTCTCGAACTCCTAGCGTAGATGGTGAAAATATTTTCGGAAACAATCCATTCTTATTCCAATCGGCAAATGGAGGAAGGTTTAAATTGCCCACTACGTAAACTGAGAAATACGTATCGCTCTATCTTCTAAAATTTTTATTACAATATAAGTTCAATAGTTGATTCGTGTCGAGAAAAAATGCCGAAAACGTTTAAGAATCTGGCATAGCCGAAATATGCGAATAGGGATCACAACGCGAAATAAATGATTACCGGAAGTATCGTTAACAACAAGACGTAAATCACACAAATGTAGATACATTTACATAGACAGGTATACATTCGCATTCGTGCTAGACATGTATACATATACGTGTGTACATATATACGTAGGAAAATATAGTACACATATATTCTTGTAGCAGTTTATGGTATAGCGCATAGAAGTTCCGTTTGTACAATTAGTTACGCCATTTCGTAACGGTGATATAAGTGTAGCGTAATATTGCATGCACGTTGCGATTCCAACAGTTGTAATAGTCTTTTGTGCTAACGATTCTGCATTAAAACGTCCACGGATAACAACATGCGAAACGGGCATTTCGCAACAAAGCGTAAATCGGTTGCCAAATTCACTTGTTTCTTACGATTGGATATGTCGATCCATTTAATTCGTGTTATAATCAGAGATTTACATAATAAATCCAATTATAATTACAGTTTATATATATGGCATCGAAAAACGGTATCGGCTTTCTATTCTTACTTGTAATCGTGCGGTAAACCGCGATTGAACTAATTTGCACTTTATAAATATCCAAATTGCGCAAACGAAAAATTATAAGACTGAACTAGAAAAGCTCCTAATGCATTGGAGAAAAAGAAGCATTGGTTTATTTTTATCCGCTTCCGACACACGTAATTTCCCGCGAACATAAAATCACCAGTAAATAAATCGCAACGTATAGGACTTGTGCACGAACCCTCCCTAGGATCCCGCAAGCGGATCGTTATCCGAATGAATTGTACACTCGTAAAGATCGGCGTAAAGAACATGTTAACGATCGGAATTCATGCGAATGCGTGTTTCTATATATTTGTACGTTGAATGTGGGAGTATACACGCGCAAGCATTATGACGTCGCTACTCGACAATATTCGGACAATCGTTATTATCTTATCGCTATTCCTCCATATTGTCCGAATTGACTGAGCGATAAGATAAACGAGTAGAGGAACTTTTGCAAGGAAGCCGGCGCGCGTAGCCTCCATTAATATGAAGCAATGTTTTGTATATATCGAAATAAATCTTAAAATTGTATAAAATTAATAGGTGTTGTCATTTTTCCTCGACTCTTTTAATTTATATCATCATGTACATTTTACCTATCCCTAAATAATTATTTCATATTACTAATTATACTATCACTTGCTATTAATTATTGTTATTCATTATTAATAGCATTTACATGAATATCTGTATATATTTGTCTTTCAGATAAAGATTCTTTTCTGTTGAATTTCGTGATTTCGTTATTGAACCCTGACAGCAAAAGCAACCCCATCTAACTTGCCTACACGTAAATCCATTATCTAGATTACGCCTTGTATAACTTTTAGCGAAAGTGCAAATTGAATTGTGCATCAGCGGATTAATTAGGGCGCGTCGTTCGGATTTTTCAACCTACGCGGTCTATATCCGGCTATACTGTAGAATGGGGTGGTTAGCTATGGCTCGGGTGTCGCTATGGCGACGAACCCTGGATACCCGGGCCAGCTGAAAGCGACGAACCACCCTGCTTCTCATTCCCTCGGAATCATCCTATCGAAGCAAATAGATGCGCAATGTAACAGGCGCGATTGTTACGTACCTCGCATTTTTTTGTGCCACAACTTGTAGCCTTGTCATAATAATTGACAGATAGACCGACAGATGTACAGATTTCTAGATCATGGAAATTACCAATGACATTACGTAACATCGAGCAAAATATCGCGTTATTCAATATTTGCATCTACGTCGAGAAACATAAGCATGCGCGCCATTAACGAAGTCATTAGTCAACTTTAATTATGTAGAAATCCCAACCAGCTCGACCTTGATGTCAGGGTAAGCACGTGAACGCGGAATTTCCAGTTTTTCTTGGAAGCGCACGCGAATAACCGAAAGGTGCAAGAGGCAGTCTAATTATTTCGCGAATCTCGAGAACACTTAAAACTTTCTCCAGTGTAGATAAAAGAAGCACGTATCTTTAAGCCTTTGTGTTCTGAAACAATTTAATTACATTCTGATCATATTTAATGAAATCTTCTTGGTATATATTTCATGAGTTTTTCAATTAACATTTAATTATGAAAATTTTTAATTCTCTCTTTCTATTGCTTAAATTATTTATATTCCTTGGAATTTAAAAAAAAGATTAAGATGCACAAAAATAAATTATATAGGATTAAAACCAAATCCAAAAGATTGGAAAAGAAGTATTCAATTCTGCGAAAAGAGTCTCCAAACTCTTATCGACATAGAGATTTTGACGCCTCATGTCAAATCTTGTACCTGTGTCTTGTTCTGTGTGTTACGATAGCGCGGTAGGCAAGATTACTCTTATTACTTAACGTCTCTTTCCGAAAAAACAGCCCAGTTTTTCATACACGAGCCTCCTTCTACTCAATGTAGGAAGAGCGCGGTTTTGAGAAAAATCTCAGTGATCAAATGGATTCGAACCTGGGAACCCGAGGTTACGAATCTGGCGCTCTACCACTAGACCACGCCGCCGCTCTAGATACATTCCTACTTGTCTAGATACATTCCTATATATATTTAAAATAAATAATAAATCTTTAATTCCGAGAACAAAGAAGTGAGAATATTGAGTAATTCGAAATTGAATCTTTGACTCTTTTAAAACAATTCAGTATAAAAGGATTAATTAAAATCTTTAAAATACGTTTGGAATATTATGTTTTTTCATAATATATATTCTCCTTATTTATTTAATATATTATATTTTGTAATTCCTGAATGTATTGCATTCTTAAATTTTTAAATTCTCTCCTTCTTCATAATATTAACTTAATCACAGCACTACCCCGATATTATAAGAACATCGTCTTATCTCTAATTACGATGTTACATCCAATTTATCATCAAATACATATGCACGTTTGGCGTTTCTATGACGTTTGATGAGACCGTCGAGACGTCATTTGCTCGATCCCAAGAGTGCCAAGATAAATTCATCGTTTGCGATCCGAAGTGTCCTGATATTCGTTGACACACGAGTACGTAATACTCCAAAGAATATTTTAAGATCTTTACTTATTTAATCTTTACTAGGCGACCCACAAGCTGTGACATATCCTCGGCCCACTTTCCCGTTGCTTCATTATATATATATTATATATTCTAATACATATTCCAATCCAAATGTATGAGCATGTGTAAGATTCAATATTGTGAATATATAATAGGCCCGCGTGTCATTGGCGTCAATCGAGAGTTAAGATAATTTGATGAAAGAAGGAGAATCGCAACAAAGAAACTAAAATCCTTTTATGTAATAATTTATTCTAAAAAAATATCTCGCTTAATATTCTTCTTTATTTTTTCCTTTCCCTGTTTTACTCTTTCCCCTGTCTTCGTTTTTCTTTCCTTCTTTTTTGCTTTTGTTCCTGTTTTCTCTCTTTCTCCTTTTATGCCTCTTCTCTCTTTCTTTCTCTTTTTGTTCTCTCTTCTCTAGTTTTTGATTTCGCTGGTAACGCCGGGTGTTCGAGGCCATTAGTTACGCCACTGGCGTGCGTGCATCAAACGAATGTCTCGACATGCACCCGCGTTCCATCATCTTCCTTCCGATACGTGCGTATTTTGGACCGGCGTGCCGCTATTTCCATCCACGTGGTGAGTATTCTCGGCGGCTTGTTTTGACAAGCGCCGGACCGACTGGATACTTGACAGGACGTTATCTCCGCAAAGCGGACATCAAGTACATATACAGTGTGGAGGTATGTTTAAACGCATAACATAACACACGATGAGAGATTCAATCGATTGGCCCAATGCAAAAATCAACAGCAAATGCACATGTAATATTTGCTAGTATCGGAAAAACAATATCTGAGCAACAATTTGATATTTAGGGTAATTTTTTGTTCGACACGACTGGCCAAATTTATTAAAAAACTTTTTCGGGCTTGTTTTGGACACAATGCCTTAAGTGTTGCTTTGTAATTCAAACGATTACTTGATAAAGACCAAAAACTATGGTCGAAACGTCGTAAAAAGGTTCTTAATAAATTTGGCCAGTCGTGTCGAACAAAAAATTACCCTAATTATTTATTCACTGGCGAAGAGAAGACTTATCTATTATTAATTTGATATTTGTTTATCACTTTCATTACGCTTGTTATTAATATCTACTCTCTAATAATGTAAAGTTAATAGAGCAATAAAATTGATGAAATTTTGTTGACGTTAAATATAAAATAATTAATCAGTCTGTTTTTTTACTATAAAAAAAAAGAATAATTTTAAATATTTTAAAACAGTTTTAAAAAAAGATTGAGAAAAAATATTCAACAATAAGCAAATTTGTTACAGGAAATCAGGAATGTAATATTCATAACTCGAAATAATTCACTACTCGAAATAATTCCATCCTTTCCAGTATTATATCATAGAGCAAAAATGTTGTGTAATAATCAAACAGTAGAGCAACTAGCACAGTGTTATCTTCTCTCTTTTATCTTTAATAAATCGCAGATGGATTACGGGAACGTAATGAATAAAATCATATGTCAGAATATGTCTGTAGAGGATATAGTACCGAACATCATAAAATTATATGTTCACAGGTTATAAGAACGTAAAAAAGGTTATATATGTCCATCGTTTTAAATGCCAAGACCGAAACAGTTAAATTTATCATCATGTGTAGAAACTGAGATATAAATGTACATCCGAGAGATAATGCAAGTTGATGTTGAACGCCTTCTCACGCAGACGTGCTGTCTCGACCAAGTCGCGTAATGCGGTTACTTGACGAAAAATAAAGCCGGGCAAGCCGCCACCGGGGACGAGTATCGTCATCGATCCTCCGGTCCAACGCCCCGATGTCTATTTTCATACCGTCCAACCTATTTATATATCATCGTACGGACAACGTCCCACATGTATCGGTGCACGCTGTGATCGGTGCACCGGTTGCAGCAACTGCACTCTAACATCTTAATCATTTTCGATCTAAATTCGCTTGTGACGAGAGAAATTTAAATTTTTAAAGATTGTTTAGGTATAATAGAGAATATAAATTTTTTTAAGCAAAGAGAGGAATTTTTTATATTAAACTATATTTCGGAATATATAAACTCTCGTTGATTTTCCAAAAATAGTTGAATAAAAATATGTTAATAAAAATTTATTCTGCGAAATTACAAATTCCAAGTCTTTGAAATCAAAGATTTCTTCTTATTCATTAAATTATTTTCTGCCTCGTTTACTTTTCTATCTACTTATTTTTATTTCTATAGTTGGATACAAATATACTTTTAATTCTTTTTTAGCTATATTGATTCTAATGGTAATAATGTAAGATATTATAAATCAAAGAATTTCATAAATGATATTTTTCGAACATTTAACGTGTCTGAGCTCACAGAAATGAATTTTCTTTAATTCCCTTTAATCCATCTATTTTCAAAAAATTTCCATCAGCCCCTTTCGAAGCACTTATCTTTCACAGGATCGGGACAACTAACCAATCATGTGGGCGTGCGAATTTACGGTGGAACCACCCGGAGCATTTCGATGATAGGGTTCTATGTTCGCTTTACGACGTTGCATGATTGCCCTCTGACGTCAAAGAAAACGCTCCCCGGCGCGTTCGTATACGTATGTGTGAAAGGGGGCCTTGCGAGAGAGAGACAGGATTAAAGGTCGTTCGCCCCGTTAGCGAGTTCAAGCGCCTTTCGCGGGGCGGATGCAATCTATAAAAATGCGGCGATGATAAGGACGAGGACGAGGATGCGCGCGATTGCGCGTTGGGACATGCGGGACATCTCTCGCTATTAGACAGACACGACACACATCGCGAATAAACCTCCCGTCTCGGATACAAGAACTGGTTTTCTTAATTCGCGCCGTTAACCGGCTAATAAAAGCTAATGAAAACATGCGACTTTTATTGCGACCCTTAATCTCCAACTGATCCTAAATCCGAAAGCACCAGGATAATCCGAACAATTCGTATTCTGAGGGATATTTTCGAGGTATCAACGACACAGACGCACACGTATGCAATTTCCAATAGTTAAGAATATCAACGCTATTTCCGCTTGTCGATAACTTTAGCGTAAAAATTGCATTTGAAAAGCATAGATCGATAATATTTCGAGTTAGAATTTATATTTCTATTCGTGGTATTCTTATATACATTGTGCAAAATGTTTCATTCTGCGAGAATATTGTATTTAGTTATTAATTATATCATAAGATATAGTGTTAAAATAAAGGTATATAAAAGTATATGCGGTTTTGCTGAAATATCTAAAAATTTGGCCAGATACAGAAAATAATTTTGTTAGACCATCAAAAGTAATTAAGTAGGACGCTCAAAATAATTGCTAGAATATTAAAACTTTTTGAATTATCATCATGCTTGAGTGTCCTACTCAGTTATTTTTGATGATCTAACAAAATTATTTTAAATCTATATTTGACCAAATTTTTAGATATTTCAGCAAAACCGTTCTTTCCGTGCATAGATCAATTCATAAATTAGATTGTTCCAGAAAAAAATATCAAAAAAATTTTTAATCTCTTGTTACAAATTTTTTGGCAATATGAAAGTAATTGATTCTTAACATAAATATCGATCTTTTTAAATAATTAATGATTCAAAATAAGAACTGTAAAGTTAACTTCTAGAAATAAGATAGATGACAAGATAATATTTTAAAATTAATTTTAAGTAATAGATATTTTATTTCAAAGTTAGAATTACGATAATGTATGCACAATTTTAAAAATTAAAAGAAAAGATAAATAATGGATTTTTTAAACATTTGATTAAGGAAAAGTCGTTCCCAGATTGGTCAAAGAGAGAAGTTAAAACTATTCGGTACTATTGAAAGATAACCTATATATAATTTTTCTAAAAATTAATGTTTTTATAATAATTGTTTAAAATAAAATTCCATTCTCCTGGAAAAGACGATTCCATATATATCAGTTATAGTATTATCTTCTTTTTAGATATAGATTACGAATTTCTAGAAGGATTATCATAAATTCAATCATGATATAGCACAATAACGCGGGATGAAACGAGAAAAATCATATCTCGTTGCGACTGCTTGCCATTTTTCTTTTTCTTTCTTAATGTCTTTCCCCAAAAGAATAAGTAGCAGCTGTTCTTCCCAGAATAATAAAGTATAGCCGACGGGGCGCGAATCTATTTCGGGCCAGGGGTTAATATTTGATGACGGCAGGGTTGCCGTCAGTATATCTAAAAATAGCCAATCAATACGTCTAACTACATGTTAGAATTAAGCTCGCAAGTGCACATGTATGCGTGCGGTACGCCAAGATTATCAACCCTCGTCAAAGGATTAATTTCGCATGAACACGCATATGTAAAGTTTCAACGTGACTAAGAATTTCACGTAATATTAAACACTCGCGTGTCATGGAACATGATAATAATATTATCTAACGGCAGAAGATTATGTGTGTATTAAGATATGATAATCGAGGAAAAAATATTCAAATTTTCTATACCTAATTAATATTTTGATAAAGATTAATTTTTAATTTAATTATTTTAATTATTATATAACAACTGACAGTTTTGATGTAATAAACTAGATATTTACTTAATTATACTATAAATCAATTATGTCTTTTTAATAAATTGTAAAAGTTTCTTTTCGGTCCATTCATAGAAATATTTAATACAATCAAAGATCTAATCTGTATCTATCTATGTATATAAAAATGAATGTATGTATGTATGTTTGTTTGTCCGCTATGCAAATCTACAGTTTTCAATGTAGAACCACCAAATTTGGTATACTTTCTCATGATATTCTAACTTAGATCGTAGACGGTTTTTGGAAGGGGTCGGAGCCCGTGGTCAAGGGGCCCCCATATAAAGTTTTCAGAAAAAGGTTCATTTTTTTCCGGATAAATGTTACTATTCGTGGAAAAAACATCGTCTACGGTATAAAAAATCACCGCGCGAAGCGCGAGCTAAAGAGCTGAACTTAAATATAAAGGATGAGCCCGCGCGAAGCGGCGGCAGTATAGAATATATCGTAATATATATATGTATATTTTGGGCCTAGTATATATACTACTGCGTAACATCGTTGTATACACTATATAAGTATCGTTGTAAACGTGCTCATGCGAAAATCATAACTTTTCGTGAGCAACGAGTCACGACTTTTATGACACCTGGCAGGAGTCCACCTGTTCAGAGCACTTCGACACACTCGCGTTTACACCTTCGTCGAAGTTTTTCTGGCGACGGTCCGACTCGACATGACTTCTAAAATCGTCCGCTCGAATGAAAGCAGGCGAATAAAAACGAGACGCTGATAAACAGTCGAATAAATCGTAGTCGCGAGGGTACTTTCGAGGTTTTATTCGCGAAAACAATTCCACGCTTTCAAAGCATAGAGACTAATATTAGATTAATGAAGCTTTATAAAGATCGTGAAACGAGACGTCAACAATGAGCGTGCGAGCATAATGGTTTTCATGCCAATTTAATTTTCCAATCTGAGAAAATTCTGCAAGTACATTGCATTCGACGCGTAACGACCAGTTTCCATGATTTGTATAATTTCATTTGTGATACAGTTACGAAATCGGTCTAAAACCATTCTTCATTTGTATTGCGTAATATATGCAAGGCATCATGAATGTTTTGAAACTCACTAGACAACACGTTTATTAAATTAATGTCTCAAGATTTCAGTGCAATTAATAGAGATTAATAAAGATTTAGCTCTTTCTTAAAAAGTTTTAAAGTTTCTGACGTTTCAAAAAGATTCCTAATAAATAAGTACAATAAAATAAATATCCAAAGATATAAAACGCTAATTTCACATTTCCATTGTATGAAAATTAGTTATAATAATTTTTTATTCCAAAATTATATACTAATTTTTGTCGATAGAAATTTTAAAGTATAAGAACTCCAGAAAAAAACGTTATATTTTCATAAAAAATTGTTTATTTTCGAAATTTAAAAGATTTCCATTTAGGAAACAAAAAGTCATAAAAATTGTTTCATTTTTTCTTTTACCGATTACAATGTGTTATAAGAATAATAAAGTTAGAATACTTGAGGAACTGTTTGAAGTTCCGAATAGCTCGTCAAGAGCTTTAACAACTATTTCTATCACTCTAAACGATAAGCTTGAAATGAAAAAGTTTCAACAATTTTTCTCAGTTTTAACAAGGAAATTTTCAAAGTTCTTTCAAGTAAAATGTTTTCAGGAATCCAATTTTCTTAAGAATTCTGAACAAAGAACCACAAAATTGTTATATCAAAAATATTAAAATTCAAAATCGATTCAATTAGAATTTAAAAAATATGACCAATCTTCATAGAACTAAAATATGAAGTAGATTAGGTACTTTGTTAAGTAAGGTTAGGTTAGGTACTTTGTAATTTCAGATCTTTATTTTATATACTTGATTGTCAAAATCTTGAAACATATCGGGAACCCTAGAACTTTTTAGAAAAGAATGAGAATTCTATCAATTACAATGAATTATTGAAAATAGAATATTAACTTTACAGCGATAAGTATTTAGATAAGTATTTAGATAAATATTATATCTGTATATTAATATGCAAAGCTAGTTAAAAGTTACTCTATATTATAAAAGAAAATTATATTTTTAGAAATATATTCTGTAACAGAATAAATGTTTCAAATAGCCATCTTTAACTTTCAAATATGTCGCAGTATTGTTGGTGCATGCAAATATAGATAGCTCCTAAAAAAAAAACATAAAATTTCCTACCTTGACGTCGTCTCGGACCTCGGAAGGCTGTCGATTCCCATCGTCATCCCCGAAGACCTCTAAGGCGTCGCAAATGCAGCACGTACACAGCGTGATTGGATGTTTCCATACAATTGACCGGGAGTTTCCGCACTGCACTTCATCTCGCGCGATTAAGATGGAATTGTTCCGTCTTGCCACGATTACACCACACACAATTTATACACTCACACATTGTCGTATCTGTTCATTTAACTTCTTATTTACACATCGATCTATAAATTATTTTTATCCGTATTGGTTTGAGAGAAATATCGCGACATTGCCAAATTTTCCATTAAGCGCAATAAACGCATAGAACTTCAATTAAAATCTTGGATTTAAGTTGTCTCCACAGGAGTTTCGAAGAATTAAAATTTGTCACTGACTAAGCACAACATGATGATCTGATATATTTTTTTAACACCACTGACATTATACGTGCTTTTATTTTTATACCATATTTATTTTCAATAAGTTAAAGAAGCAAGTCTCAGCAACGTAAAAATTCTTGATAATAAAACACGATAAGACAAATGATTCTAATAATTATAGAGATCATAGCATTAATACAGCAATTTCTCTTGTAATCTATTATAATATCTATTATATCTACCTATGTGTGTGTGTAATTTACTATTACTGTTTTCTATTATAAAAAGTAAACCAAGTATTAAAAAGGATTATTAAATAATTCATGTATATAATTTTATAAATGTAGCACTTGCAGCATTAACTATTACTACTAACGGTTCTAATCTATAGAACAAGTACAAGCAGCTAATGAAGCGGCTAATGAAGATATAATCGTGATCACTGCCAATTATTACCCCATATTCCGATTAACTCAAGCACGTGATTCTACTCCCAGATAGCACATACACGTTTCAGAAATATTTTATAAGCGTTTTTCCGAAACGTTTTATAACCGATTTCTAGAAATGTTTCTCATGAGTAAAAATGTCCATTCGAAAAACGTTCAATGGAACGTTTATTTTCCGATAAAATAACGTTTAAGAAACTATTATAGAAACGTTTTTTTAATGATGAAGAAATTTTAAAATTCCTACTTTTCACGTCTTTTGAACGTGTTTATGACATCTTTGAGACATGCGTGAGAATGTTCTGGAAGATTTATATTATATATACTGTCTATGGCGTATATTTTTTTTTCGAAGAAATTCCTAAACGGTGCACATTGGTGCAATAAGTTAATAAACAAAATATACTTGTCTCACTCTAACTTATTACACTACTGATGTGCACCAATTCAGGAAGTTCTTCAAAAAAGATAAAACTGTAAACGTTCTTTCAATAAACAATACTAGAAAATATATGCTTCATGGTATATTTTGTAGTACTATTTATCAGGATAGTTATATTTATATGAAATCTTGTAAGCATTCTTTTCATCCATCAAATAATGAATTTATACCATAAGGCATAAGGGAATGAATAAAATAATGTACATATTACGTATCATATATTTTTTGCTAAGTAACATATAATATATATATATATATATATATATATAAACTATATATATTATATAAACTATATATATTAGGGTGTTTAAAAAAAAATTTTTTTTATTTTCGCCCGCGTTCCAGCTAAAAAATTAGCTAGTGGGGAGATAATAATTACCCTAAAATGCCAACTCCAATAGATTTCATTTAGTGGTTCCACATTCGCCTTGAAATTTTCCCATTTAAATAACATAGGAAATGCGGTTTTTTCTCAATAAATTCGACTTATCTTCATCAAAATCAATTAAAACAATTCAAAATTCAGTCTCAGTAGTTACTTAGACCGTGTTGATAACTGTTAAAACAATTAAGTAAACTAAGAACGTAGTGGAAAAATAAATAAAAAATAAAAAAGGGCGGTTTTTGCATATTTTCAATTTTTATCTTTTTTTAACATAAATAATACAATTATTATTCGAACGGCTATTTTTCATCTTTTAGCTTAGGAAAAGAGCAAAAATATATTTTTAATTGTTTTAATTGATTTTGATGAAGATATATATATAAGTTGAATTTATTGAGAAAAAACTGCATACCCCGTGTTATTTAAATGGGAAAATTTTAAGGCAAATATGGAACCACTAAATGAAATCTATTGGAGTTGGCATTTTAGTGTAATTATTATCTCCCCACTAACTAACTTTTTAGCTGGAATGGAAAAAAAATTTTTTTTTGAAACACCCTAGTATACAGAGTGAATCATAATGGTTGTGTCAATCTTTTACCATAGGAGATGAATTACCGATTATAATGTTATCAACCGAACGATCCATGATAACAGCAGCTTAGATCGACCGTGCGTCTAAGAAGATATAGTACAAGCCTGCAGTTAAAAACTGTGCGTCAAAAATGATGCATATCGTATGCTACGCATATACACACTTTTTTAATATATCCAACTTTTACGCATTTTTCTTTTTACACGGTTTTTTTCTAATAATGCGATTTCTTATTATTGCGCAGCGTATCTACCACGTACGTAAAAAGAGATATCTCTAATTATATCCGTATATCTTTTTTATGATTCTTTTAAAATAATGATTTTGTAATAAAGTCTTGGTGACGATTTCTTTTCACGCTTACGCGGAACATTTTAGCGCGTGAAAAGAGAATTGGATCTCTAATGTATTTTTTTATAAAAATCATTGACGGTCAAAAAAAGCCTTTAAAAAATTTTTACGAATCAAGCACATTATAACAAACATTTTTT
>NJRP01000056.1:757310-775822 GCA_003063835.1 Aphaenogaster floridana
TCGCTGATTGGTTGGACGCTCGACGCTAAAACGCTCCCATGTACCGGCACCTTAAGGGAATCAGCCAATCAGAATCCTTTATTTTCATCCCAAGATGGCTGATTTCATCCCAAGATTGGCTGATTTACCTTATGCATTATGCGTTATGCAAAAGTTTGTGCGGAGGCCTTAAACGTTACGTATGCTATAGATATATGCGCGCATATGCGCTTTACGGAACCACCCAATATCTCTCCTATTTAAGGGAAAAGGAAGAGGTAGCATCTGATTGGCCACGCCATCTTGGTTGCTCCATTTCGAGTATCAAGAGGTTTGTTCGCGTCGCCATGCCCCAACATGCTCCTACTCACTCCAATGCACTCTAATTGGTTGGCGTTATCGGAATGACCGGAATCAACGTATTGGAGTGCATTAGAGTGAATAGGAGCATGTTGGGGCAGGGGGGCTATTCTTGAAATCGTTCGTTTATAAACGACGAATTCGTTTATAAACGAACGATTTCAAGAATCGAGCCCCAGGTGACGCGAACAAACCTAAGGAAGGCGATGATTGGTGCCGGCACAACAGTCGCACTGACGTCGTTCGATATATCGAACGACATTGCGAACTTTCGCTCGTCAAGCGCCGAACAAGCTCCTATGAATTTCTATTTCAATATACCTTCGAAACTTTGAACAAAAAAAAACCACGCCTTCCTGAGGATGACGAACGTCTCGTCGCCGACAGATACGACGTTCCCGAAGAATCCCGATAAAGTCGCGTTCGACCGGCGCGCGCGTCACGTCTCGCGCGAGTATCGATAGGTATCGATAGGTATCGATAGGTAATATCTGGCAGATCCGGGGGCAAAGATGTCCGTTGGTGCGGCGGAGTGGAGTTTCGTCAGTTGCTCAGCCGGACGTGTTTGTGAGTAAATATCAGCTGGATGCGCAGCGCGATCCCGCGACGGCGTGGCGACGTGCGAGCGCGACGACAGTAGGGACGGTATCTTCACGGTTGGTGCGCGAGAGAGCCGCGACGATGGGCCTCTTCCCGACCTCCTCGCCCTTCGACGCTGACGTCGGTGAGTAATACCCTCGTTTCCTCGCGGTCGCGCCTGGCCCGATACGCGCGTCAGCTGGGCGTCGCGGCGCCTCTTGCCGCCGCGCGTTATCGAGAGGGCCCATGATCGCCGTCCCGAGGAACACGCGATCTCCAATTTCACATCAGGCGCATTAAGCGGTTGTTGACACTTGACCTCCGGTTGCATCGTCGGATCTTTCGCGCTGTCCCTCCGCCCCCAAATCCGACTCTCGCGCGACCGATTTTACGCGCGGAGCAAAGCAGCGGCGATTCCGTCGGCGCCCAATGACGGTTTGTCGCTTGCTATCTGCCTTGGGTGTCGCAACGCGACTTCAGAAACTGTCCGTCCCTTTGTTGCACTCTTATCTAATACAATAGGTTTGTTTTCTGTTCCTGAACTGGCTGCACTAGTTCGGAGTTTATCTTTTTCCTTCCAATGTGGAGTAAAGAAGATAAAAACTCTGAACTAGTGCAGCCAATTCAGGAACAGAAAACAAACCCAATGCTTGCAAATTGTCTCGTTATTATATCTGTTATTTTAATCTTTGTATTTTTTTATTTAAAAAAGAATTTTCTACTTTTCAATTGTGCATGTCATGGAGTACTCTGTGATGAGTCACTTTTTAAAACTGTGATTTGATTGTATTGCATCAGAAAAGGCAACTAACGAGATCAATGTAACGGAAGAATGGGGAAAGATAATGGACATCTGCGACAAAGTAGGCACCTCCAGTCAAAATGCAAAGGACTGTTTACGTTCTATCGTTAAGAGATTGTACTGTCAAGATCCCCACGTGGTTATGCAAGCTATAACAGTTAGTACGACGTCCCTTAACAGTAAATGCCTTAATTCAAATCTCTGAGTATTCACCTTTGATTTAGTTGTTAGATGCCTGCGCCAGTAATTGCGGAAAAATTTTCCACTTGGAAATTGCGTCCAGAGATTTTGAAGGTGATTTGAGAAAGCTTATTAACCATCCACAACCGAAAATAGTGGATAAAATCAAAGCGCTTTTGAAAAAATGGGTAGAAGGTGATTTTAAGACGGATCCGCAATTGAATCTGATTCCAAGTTTATACAATAAACTCAGAAGCGAAGGCCATGACTTTTCCTCTGTCTCAGATACGGTGAGTCTTTACCTTACTGTATTATTATTACACCTTTTCTGTGAATTATAGAAATATAAGCCGTTTGTATTTATTACAAAGTCGAGTATTGAATTACAAGTCCAGACTGAGCTGCGTTATTTAAATCAGTCAGATAAGACTATCGCTTATTGATACTGCATGTCTCTCTTCTGAACTTGTATTGTATCATGCAGTTACTTTATAAACCACTACTGTATTTTGAATAGATCAACTTGTTAGGCATGTGATATTATTAATTCAATATTTTTAAACTTTATCTTACACATATAAAATGCAATGTCTTTTAGCCAAAACGTTCTAGCACTCTGAGCAGAGATCCTAATGTAGTAACAAATTCGCAAGAAGAATCAGATATTGCAAAAGGTAATAATTCAATATTATTTCTATTATATATTTAATAATGTTTTAAGCTTATTTCTATTATATTATTATATTTAGTTTATACTATATAAACGATATTTTACAGCCATACAACTTTCTTTGCAAGAAGGTAAAGTGCATACTCAAAGCACTTCATTACATGGTTCACCAGCCTCTAAAAAAAGTACTAGTTTATATCCTAGTATGAATTCTGTGCTTGGATCTTCGAGCACCTCCCAGGAAGGCAGGAAAGTACGTGCTCTGTATGATTTTGAGGCTGCAGAGGATAATGAGCTGACATTCTTAGCAGGAGAAATAAGTATGTGTATAAAGATCATAATATAAAAGCACAAAAACATACATGATAGATATTAGAAATAAATTTCTAATTGTGAATTTGATTTATTAGTTTACATTTTGGATGATTCTCATCCAAATTGGTGGAAGGGTAGTAATCAAAGAGGTGAAGGGCTTTTTCCCTCTAATTTTGTTACTGCTGATTTGTCTGTTGAACCAGAAGAGTTTACAAGTAAGATATATGCGAATTAATTAATTTTTTTATATATTCTAAAGTTTAAACATCCTCAGATTATTTATTGTGTGTGTGTGTGTGTGTGTGTGTGTGTGTGTGTGTGTGTGTGTGTGTGTGTGTGTGTGTGTGTGCGATCGAATTAATATATTAATGTATTTATGTGCAGAATTGGAACATAGTAACAAGAAATTAGTGCAATTTGCAGAAGAAGTAGAAGTAAAGATGGTGAAACGTGAACCTGAAGTGGTGGAAGTTGAAATAGATGAAAAGAAAATGGATAGATTATTACATCTGCTTCACGAAGCTGATCCACAATGTGATACCTCCGATCCTCAGGAAATGCTTGATTTAGAAGGTAACTACGAATCTTGATGAAAACATTAAATTTAAAAAAATGTTACAAATATATCCATTATTTCCATCCATTGCATTTTACAGAGCAAGTTACGGCAATGGGGCCCTTGATTGACGCGGCTTTGGAGAAAGTAGACAGGCGGCATGCGCAGCTTACCCAATTAAGTTCTGATTTGGTCGATGCTCTTAATTTGTACCATACCCTGATGAGAGAACCTCCAACGCCGGCTGGCTATACTTTGCCTAAAATGCAGCCACATATAAGTCCTTATCCATTCCACAATCCACCAACGCACGTAAGTGCCTCGACGGACTCTAAGTAACGATTTTTACAGCGCGAGATATTTTAACATTTCTGCATCCTTCAACAGATGTTTAATGGTATGCCGCCTTCTCCGTTCCCCACTGGGGCTGGCTCAGGTCCGGTGGGACCGCCGTATAACGCGAGTTTGTCAAGCAACGAGTATATGGGTCCTACCAGTATGCCAAACATTACTTTACCCCAACATTTTCATGTTCAATCGGGACCCCACCAACATCCGCCTGGACATCCGCAGGGGTCTTTGCCGCCGACTGATCAAAATAATCTTCCTTATCAGCCACAGGGGTATGTTTGATTTATTTTCTTTTTATCGCAATGCTAATCTCAAAACTCACTATAATTAGAATAACTATAAGTTCATGAATATTTCCAAGTTTTGCAACGTTTCTTACACATAAATTATTGTATGCTGTTACGCACACCCACACTTTTATGGTGTTATATGACAATATTGCTTAATTACGTTATGTTTCACTGATTGTGTTGAATTATATTTTCTCTTTTTTTTTTAATACAAGAAATGATAATTTAATATATTACGTAGCAGATATCCACCTCAAAGCGGCCCCGCACCTGGGCCATATGGTCCACCTGGACCTACAGGACCATCTGTAAATCAGCAATCGCAATATGCTCCACCAAACGGGCAACACATGATGTAAAGCAAAGCTATGCGTTACGAACTCATCTTGTACTCTAATTCAAGCTGTACAATATTACTATATTATAATTATTTAAATAAACATACCCAAAGTAGCCAAAGATAATGGGTTTTTAATAAAAGTTTTGTTTGGATCTAGGCACTACTGTTTTAAGTATGTACATGCAATTAGAAAAAGCAAAGCAGAAAGTGACTTACGTTGTCTACAACACGTTTATATTAGTTTTGTAATTGTTAAATATTTATTGAGTCAGACTGTTCAGTTTTAATTTATACATTCCTTCAATCAGTTTGATTTCTGTTATTTGATTATTGTTTGATTCGCATTATTAAAAAAATATTCATTAAATATCCATGTATCTATAAAAATATGTTAAACCTCACATTTACTATACATTATTTTAAATAACACTTCTCTTATTATAGTTATACATATATAAAGATAAAAAAGTTAATTCTTCGTGCTTTGTTTTACATCTAAGTTGTAAAAGCGTTGTTACATATGTGTCATAAATTGTAAATTTCGCATTTTTAAAATATTACATATATATTTTGAATAATACGTCTCTGCAATGTATCGTAAAAATACATGAAATACGAGATTTTGGAATTTGTGTATGAATAGAAAAGCTCAACAAATGTTTTATAGTTTTCTACTCTGCCATCGATCAAGTAATTGCAAAACGGGGATTGCAGCGTGATTTATTAGGAAACGAAGTGATATTATTGTTAAAGGAGTGTTACAATCACTTGTTAAGGCTCTTTTAATTATCAAACAATGGTTGAAACATCTTTTGCAAGAAAATGTCTCAATATGGTCTAGTCTCTTAATTGTGTACAATAAGACTAATTCCTATTAATCGCTTAAAAAATAGCGAGACTGCGAGAAATTTTTTATCGATTGTTAAATAATAAGTGATATTTGTACATATACGACGAAAAACGTCCTGTCTCGAATATAACGAAAATGGCCAACGCTTTTCGGCCATTTACGATATATTAAAATTATCATTATGTTAACACGTTCTTTCTTCAACACAGTATATATCGGCATAATCATTCAAAGCGTTCGGCTTCTGATATAAAAGATGAGAAAAGAGAGGAAAAAGGTATATATGAAGTACTACAATAATACTGCGGGTGAAACTTACGCCTCAAATTTAGGTGGAAAGATAATTAAAGGCATAATTTATAGGCAGAACGTACCAACGTCTTTATAGCAGCGATATTCTGTACAACGTACATTTAAGCGAATAAAGACGGAAACGAGATAGAAATTAAAAGCAAGAGAAATAACAGATCCTATGGAGAGTAGGCGCTATTTATGCTGTGTATGTTACGTTACCATTAAAATGGTTTTATTTATATAATCAATTATCGCTTCAATTCCTTGTATGCATACGGATTCATGTGGTAAAAAAAATCTCGCGACAAAAAACGACTGTATACTATGTAAATATCGCAAAAAATACATTTTTCGAAATGTTCATTTACATGCTTCTCCACTAATATCATACTTTCCCTACATTGCAGCCATATTGAAAAAACCTTGACGAAACGCTAAGAGTACGATAGGAAAGTGTTCATTATCGTGTAGCGGTTTAGCAGATAAATATTAATTATCACCTAAAGTGCGAAAATCATTCGTGCACAATTTCGGCATCCAGTATCTTCTAGTAATAAAAAATGTTAATTTAATAATTACTACATATTTTGCACATTTATGCGCGTAATACACTACGTTTCTGGGCAACGGATTCTTCGCTATTTGTCACTCTTAAGTAAACAAGTTAATAATGCATACCGTTGTCACCGATTGCAGACTATAGTTAATGAAGAATAGATTTTTTTTTCATTGTCATATTGATTTCTAAATCTGTCGAATGTTATATACGTTAAAAGATGCTTATAAATTTTTCGCTTTTTTCTCGCCGCGCCTTGCCACGCCTTGACCTTCTGACACTTTTACAGTAAAAATCGCTTCTTAATAGTCGTTAATGATATTCGAGAATTATATAAAATTTCATAATGGACTGCACATAGCACAATGCGTGAAGATATACATGTAGATATACAGGGAATAATATAATTCCCCGTAACGGAAGATTTACGATCGATGGAACAATGAATTAATGATTGAAAAATCCCGCGAACAAGTCCCGTTATCAATCGTTTGTTTTCCTTATGCAACATGTAGCACGCATCCGCGTGCATAAATTTTAATTAATTTTGATTCTCGTGCGTAAGTTTTATTCTCGCACGACTCTCCTTTAATTTGTATATGAAATGAGTTTTATAAACGATTCACAAAAATTAAATTGTACTTTGTTTTGGTACAATTATATTGCAAATATTTTTGTTCCACTTTATATGCTATTTTGTATTATATTTATATTATATTGCTTACGTATATATTATATTGTTTTTATCAATTAAAAGTTTCTAATGTTGCATTATTATACTGTACGTGTACTGCACAAATTTAAGTTGATGAATAGATAATGTATTAACTAATTTATGAACAATTACGTGTAAGAATTTCCTAAGCGATTTTGCAAATATTCATGCTTGAATAACATAAGCATCACTTAACGCGCCTGATGAACGAATAATAGCGCGCTTATTTAACATCTAATGAATTATTCTAAAACGTGAGAAAATTTATATGCAATCGCCTATGGCGTGTAAGAGAGTGTATAAATGCTGAATTATTCTAGTATTAATTATTTACGCATTGCGTTGAAAAGTAAGATTTTTTTTAATTGACGCTGTTCATTTCTTGATATTATTCTTTTTAATTGATATCAATTTTTCTATATAAATAATCAATGTTTAGAATAATTTTGTCCGTTTATATTCTCCACTAATGATATATTTTTTAAATATAATTTTGTTAATATATTATCATTAATGTTATTCATATACCGCTTTCTCGCTCTTAATTGCTATTTTCACTGCACGCGTCATTTTTTTTATTGGCTGTTTATGACTTACATCATTTCGTATATCGGATGATGTATCGATAACGGATCGACGCAACTTCCTCATAACTGTTTTGCTGATAAGATCGTTAGAATAATGAGTAGATTTCCTTGGCAATGGCATTTCTTAGATCGACAATGGACCAAGCAACCTTGGCATTAACATTCTAGATCCCTTGGTTTCGTTTCCAAGCCGCAGACAAGACTTCGTGACTATCAATCATGATAGTCGAGCCGCCGTAAAAATATCTAGTCATGCAATAAAACGAAAAAAATTCTAACTTACTCTTCTCGTTATTCTTTATCAATATTAGCAATCATTAAGTATCAACATTTATCAGTAATCGCTATATATTTAATGATTAATAGCTTTATATATAGTATATATTTATAAATCTATTAATCGTTATTGATTGAACTTGGAGAAAAAAGAAAATTCAATTTCTCATATTATCATAAGAATTACAAAAATTAATGGACTTTTATAGAATTTTAATTTAGATACAAAGATATACTGAAGATATACAAAGATATACGATATACTGAAAAATTGCAATAAATGGTTATTTCTTCTTCCCTGCACCTCGATATTTTCATCAAACCAGAATGAACTTTAAAGTTTCGATCCTAAATCTTTGTTGGTAGATAATTGCAATCCTAGTCTCTTCGCTTTGCTTAACATCGTCATTCTCGAATTAAAATTTCTCTATCAAGGCAATGTTTTGTTCTATCACTTTTACTGCTCTCGTATGTAGCTCAAGGACAGTGCAATTGTTTTTCTAGGTCTAGGATCGGCTCATCCCAAGTCAGATTCGCGCGAATACATCTCAATGATCGAGACGATGAGTGGACTTGAATTTTTTCGCAAACATCTGAACGACTTTGCTATAGTATTTTTAATAAGAAATAAATATATAAACATAATATTTTACATAAAATTATTCAGCTACTAATTAATAGCCATGTTGCCAGTCACTGTACAATATTCTTAGTTTTTAAATATTGAAATGTTTATTTATAAAATATTTACAGTACATAAATTACAATTCAGGTATGCAAGGGTTAACCTTTTAAGCAGTCAATTTAAATGGTATGAAAATTTATTTGTTGACGAGAGAAATTTATCAGCCATTTAAATATCCGTTGAAAGCTATGATATTATCTTATTTAAATGTAAATAATAAATTAAGGATTAACAGAATAAAAGCATGTGTAATAAATAAATTGCATGCAAAATGTAGCCATTGCAATAAAATTATTGATAACAATGTTGGTATTTTATTAAAAATAATAGAATTTTATTCTGTATTGTAAAAAACACTTTCCATATCCAAAGTTACAAACGAGATCTCTTTTATAAATATTAATACGACGATTTATATGAGTTACAAAATGCAGTTAAAATACGATTGCAATGATTTTCTTTAAACAAGTATTTGAAACTATTTCTAGAATGATCGATGAAATTTTTACATGTATATATGTAGATCGTATGGATATAAGAGAATACGATGTAAGAGGTGGGAGAAACTACGATCAGTTGACGTCAAATGATGACGAAATTTATTTTCTCAATTGAAAGATGGCACGTCGTACTCTAAATAGCAGACGATTTATGGAACGTGAAGAGATCTCGAATGTGTCGAAAAAAACTGTCTGTTGGACCGAAATACAAAACACGATACGTCTAGCTACTTGAATGTGCACGACTTCGAAATCAATAAATCTGAAAGCATCCTGATGATGTCGCGTGATGCGCGTATACGTTCATTACTGCATTTCTTTCGCATGATTCATCGTCGCTGATAAGAAGTCGCGTTAGCAAGATTATTATTTTGATTGTAATATTAGCGATAAAATTCCAAATCAATCTATTGATTCTTTGTACGGATGAAGTATGATATTATTTATCTTTTTATAAGTAATTTTATGTTTTTGCGCAGTCTTTATTAAATGATTTATTATAGAAAATAGCTAAAATTATATTTTAAATATCAATATCAGCCGGTATTATCTGTGCGAAAAAAACAACTTTAATTCTAGTTTTAGCTTGTTAAGTAATATATTCCGCATTGTGCAACAGTCTTCCTGCACCTTAATAAAGCAATTGCGTGCAAACTTTAATGCCATTAGCTGATAATTATTGCGGGTGTATGCGTTAGTTCTCAAATTTCGCGATCATAGATAAATGCCCACCTTCGAAAGGTCAAGTGTCTATCGGTCATCAGATTGGCTGTAGATTAAACAGTAGTGAAACGTCGTATGGAAAAGGTTGTGCATTTCAGCGGTATATTTGATATTTAACAGGAGTTTGACCTCAGGAAATATGATCTGTGAATTTAATGGATGGCAGTACGTTTGTATTAAGCATCTTTGAAAGATCATAATATCTGCAAAACGACGATTTAATCTACGTGATGATGATCACTACGAATAATCATATCGAATAAACAATCTTTTTATTACATATAATATCCGAAAAAATTAGTAAATTCTTAATTTTTGCCATTGTGATATTCGTATTAAAAAGAAAGAAGTTTGCCTGATGATTTATGACGTCCATAGTCTCAAAATCTAAATGTGATTTATGACTTTCTATATTTTGATGTAAAGATCGGTTTTGATATTTTTATATATTTAAAATTGAGTATGAGAAGAGGTGATCTTCTTCTCAGTCGCAGCGATTCATTTCTCACGTACATAAAATATATCAACAGATTGCCTATCTCTATATCCTTGACGAATCTTGCGCTAATTTACATTACTTCACGAAGGAATATCAGCAAGCTAGCAGTTACTTCGCTGTGGTTTTCGTAATAATTATTTCTGTCGTCCTCGTTACATATATGAACATTCTCAATCTCGATAGAAAGAAAACGAGAATAATAATGTACTACTACTATTACTACTACTACTACTATTACTAGAGTATTGCTATTGCATATAATATTTCTGTAGCTGCTGAAACCATTTTTCGAGGCCGATTGCATGAAAAGAGTAACAAGAAAAAAGATCATCAAAATATTTATGTCAATCTGCATATAAGATCTGCATATTAGAGTATAAAACTAGATAAAATATAAAGTAAATCATACATTGTTGCATGAAAACTAATCAATTAATGTTTAAAGAGTATTTTCTGAATTGTGTGATTATTATTTTTGTCCAACAAAGTCTATGGAAGTACTGGCCAAATCTATTTTTTATTTTTGCAATATACGTAAAAAATTTAACATATATATATCCTCTTTCAATTATATGCACACGTGTTGCAAGTGTATTGTAATTATACATAGGCGCTATAAATTTAATAGACGCAATACTTCTGTGAGAATTAATTAATTTTTATTTTCGTAAAGTTGAAATGTGTGTATATGTAAATTTCAAGGTAAATAAGATAATAAAAATATAATTTTAAAGTAAGATAATGTATAAAAACAAAGGCAAATTGATTTCATTTGTAATAATATTATGAATATAAAATTCTGTTAATTTGAGCAGAAATTTCCTATTTGTCGGTAAATTAATCGCTTGATTAACTATAAACTTAATTATTCTATAGAATGCACGATTTATATCTCCCTGCCACCTCTCATTTTTATGCAACGATTGCACGCTATGTTAATGAAGAGCAACAGGATGGCAATTCGCGCGAAATTTTGTAAGAATGAAATGGTGAATCCTAACATAAGCTTTCGTAATAATGCACCGGCAGAACTGTGTTATCGAGATACATGATAATTCACACCATTGTCTCGGGACAATGTTTATTGTCTGGATTCACGACTTTAGGAACCACAGCGCATAATATTAACGGTCCAAATAATAACGCTGTTAATTTTACGGAGGAAACTTTTGTAGAAACAATTACGATTTTATTAGTGACGATAAGATAATTAAAGTGCTGTTTAGTAGAGAGAAACAATATTCATATAATAATCATATACCGTAGTTTTTACCGTAGCATGTGTGAAAAATCACAGCCGTTATTTAAAAAAAGCGATTTTTTTCGTCTAGTTAACAAGAATGGAGAACGAATAAATTTTCCATTTTGCGAGTTTTTTTAATTTCAGCAGCTTCTCATATTATTTCATAAATTATGCACGTATTTCACACAGCATTTTTTCTATTTAAATTATGTGGTCACTCTCGTCAAGGGTTTTATAATAACTAAACAAGATTTCGTGCATTTTAGCCTCAATTTATCAACGAATAAAAACCTCATTGTCTTATCCATCTGAAATCAACATCAGAATAAATTAAATACTTTATTGACAGCAGATTGCGACGTTTGCAATCTTTGCAAAAACCTTGCTGGTCGTTGAAATCCTCGATGACGCAGAAGAAAAAATGATATGGAGACATGCAGCACATTATATTAATTTAATGGCGCCATTTATTTTTCTCGATATTCGCACGTTTAGTTACGATCGGATCTAAAGACGATATTTATACACGCGAATCTTCATATGGAAATCTATTCACACGCGTGTTATATACCGATTAATCTGGCGATTTAGCGGCAAAATCTTCGCCTGTGAATCGGTCACAGATTTATGCGTTGCGAAACCGATTCTTCAAAGAGCAAAATGCGCAAAAGAGAATTATAATCAAACAGATTTTTCGGTTTTGTTCGAATGATTGAGATCGAAATATTTCTGTTATAAATTATAGTTTTTGATATTTATATGCAATTTGATTAATTTATATTATTTTATCTTTTTAGTTTTGATTGATCTTTATAAATCTTTTCTTTAGGTGTTTTCATGTTGTCTAATCTTTGCTTGAATACTGCAAGATGACCATCACTATAGGACTTTTTTAAGTTAATCCTGTATTTTTAAATATTAAATACCTTTTACAATTAGTCCGATGTCTCGCCAACGACCGAATACAGTTTGCACTTGCAAGCTATTTTTATACATTTAAGAATGCAAAAATCTGACCGAGTCCCTCTCTCTCTCTCTCTCTCTCTCTCTCTCTTCTTTCAAGAGACATTGGCATTTAAACCTGATTTGCCATTCGATGTGGGATGTTTATATCGGACGGAATTCGTTGAGGAATGGGATATATTTTATGCAAATTATGATTTTAGCTGGGTGTTATTTTCACTTTGGCGGAGAAGTTAAGGTCAAACTGAGAATGTACCGATGAAATTTCCATCAAAAGCGCAATAAATCTCAAACGGAATTTAGCGGCGGTTTCCGCACGCATTTTTCGTCTGCACGCTGTGCACGTCTACGCATTCGCACGATCTTTCGCAACGATCGCACGTTGCATTGTTCGGTCGGTCGCAAAGCGTTGCGCAAAGTTGTCACATGCCTGTTTCAGACCGGGAAAAGCGCCCAGATATCAGCGAAGACACCGGCTTAATTACAGCTCGCAATTTTTATTGCACCAACGACGTGCAGCTCAAATAGCGTGTACGTGCATTAATTATTACGATTGACTACGTAGAAACATTGAATTCAGCATGCGTTACACGTGAATGAACTGTATTGAATTTATCACACACGTAAACTTGGCCATTAACTTTAATGCTATTTATATGCTTGCGCGCCTGCATATTAAAAGGCATAAATTTCGAGGAACAAGGCCATCATCGAAAGGTTGGCGCAAGCTGACTGTACTTAATCTAAATGAAGTACCGGTGACATTTAACGATATGAAGGACGAAAACAGATGTTTTCTTCAATCGCGTGCGTATGCGAATCCGCGGCCTTTTCAGCCCCGTCGCGTTTCCCGCTTGAGAATAAATAGTCGAAGGTGCGTGGCTCGTAATTCGAATCTTTGCATTCGTTTGTCATTTTTCGAATGGCACGAAAATAAATTAATTTTTTATGCGGAGATACGTATCGTATCGTCTGTTCCCGAGACACATCTATTACGTATATTATAAAAAAGTGATAAGCTTGATCGAAGTAAAATATCTGAGCAGTTCTTGCTAGTCTCGTTTTTTTGTGATAGTATTAATTTACAAATCAGTTCTTATTGTTAAAATAATTTTTTCTTCGCTTACTTCTATATTTCTTGTATATGACAAGTTAAGCAACCTTTCTACGACGAAAACATGTTTTGTCTCGTAGAATACCATATGCTTCACTTTTTGAAACTTCACCTTCGTATTCAGAACGAAATTTTACCTTATTTGCAATAGTTTAGTTCGATAACACATTAATTTCACTTTGATGTGTCAAAATCAAATCTTGAATCCAACTTCGAAATCATCGATGGCACCAAGGTCGCCGATGCTTCCATCGCTAATGGACACATTCCATCGTTTGTTATTTTGACTTAATACTCACGCATTACATAATTCTCTAGCATCCAAGAAAATATATTTTTCATTTCTATATTCTACTTCAAGGATGGTCCTCATTAACATTTGTAATTCGTTTGAAATGTCGATGAACCATGGCGACACACCGATTCACCATTAAACGTGATTGCTACAAAAGAGTGCAGCTAATGTTCGTTTATATTCTTTACATAAAACATATTGTTAATATCATTGTTATCTAATTTAATAACAAATTTGTTTCAATTAATTACCACGAATTTTCTCTTCATATATTTTCTAACTTTTTTCACTTATAATTATTATATTCCATCATATTATTATTTTATTAATTATTAACAGATTAAACACTTAAAAAACATTATTCATTCCAGAACTTCTATCCTGTTTCCTCGCATTTTTAGTTTTAAATTTCGAGATGTTAATCGTCATCTTTCAAATATTTCAATTTTTTAAATATGCTTTAAAGGAATTGTTATGCAAATATGTTTATCGATAGCTCTGTTAAAACAGTCGACTATTTAAACATACTAAATGGCATTATAGTAACGTTAAAGCAAAATAATATTATACAATAAAAGTAACAAGAAACAAACCAAACAACATTTAAGGAAAGGTGATGTTCTTCCTCGTTATAAGCTTATTATTTACTGCTGCACTTTTGTTATTTATTTTGGAATTAATTCTTTTTACGTTTAAGTGGAACAGCTGCATCCGAATTCGAGCGATTGATTTTATAACAGAGAGAAATCTGAAGTATTCTATAAGGCATGTATCGCCGGCCGACGTCGCGGCTATTACGAACGCGCTTAACAGGTGTTCGAGAAGTTACCGGAGCTGCAGGCAAAAGTGTTACATCAGCGCGAAGACGATGCGCGATTGTTGTATATATAGTATATGTGTGTATGTACATATAGGATGCGTATACGCAAACCATTCTTACGAATCCTAATTTATTGTGACGCGAATTGTAATTGAGAAGTGGTTCGACTGTGCAAGTGAAAAGAGTTGAAAGCATGAAACTATTCAAGTATAATTGTTTTACAGTTTCCCGTGCTTTTCCGGTGAGAAATAAAATTGTTATATAATAAAGCAATATAGTGAAATTTTTATATAATGCTATCCCAAATATATTGTAAAGATCACACATAAAAAGAAAGAAAAAGAGATGGAGCATAATGCTCCACCAATATCTTTGGATATCCTTTGGATGCTTGCTATAATATTCAAATGGACAATGGTTAATATCGTCTTTACCCGTTCATTATATCGTCGGCGCTGCGCCAAAGTCACTAAACTGCAAAATCCGTGTTTTGAGAAAATCGCATTTAAAGGTTTCGCAGCTTTCTGAAATATCAGATATCCTTCTTTTGAAGTTGAAAGTCTGTTCAGGGGAAATACAAATGACAGCTGTGCAGACTTCGTATAGTTCAATAATTTGTTTTCGATTACTGAGCCTAAAAAAGCACATTGGTGATTTTAATAACCAAATTTGTATTTTGGTGACTTTGGCGTAGCGCCGACGATATGTACAGTCATCATCTTCGAACTTTTACATGAAGTAAAAATATCTGTACTTTAAACTTCATATATATATATATATAACAACATCGAGGAACTATGATTATAATGATTATCACGCTGTGCATTGGCATTAAGTTTATTTATAATAGCAGGAAAAAATTGTGAAGAGGAAGTCATGAATTAAAGAATTAATTATGATAATACTTTACAATAATTATTATATCTTCTCTGGGAGTTTATTCTTGAGAATTGAAAAATACTGTGAGCTACACGAAGTACATTTCACGGCCTCGTACAGTCTTAGTCACAATACGATGCAACTTTGACGCTCTTGTTACAATCTGTAAAATTACTGCTATTGTCGCAATGTTGTTATATTTTATTGCCCTTACAATAATTTTTCATTGGACATAAGTGGACGTATTTATGGGTTTCGTGCATAAAAAACCATATTTGTAATTCATACGAAATTAATATTATAAGTGGATTACAATATTTTGTTGCTTCACCATACATGGAGATTAACTAACATTTATATCGCACATATCGCTCATTAGTACCGCTGCTTTTTGTCCATGTCAATTTCCTCTGTAAAGACACTTGCATTTCGTCAGTCTGACACAACCGGAACCTCCTCCACTTTTCCACCGAGGAAAGAACTATGGAAACTCCGAGAATGGAACTCGGGCCTTAACCACGAGTTGCAGTACGGATGACATTGACTAGCCTGTTACCTGTCTACAACGTCTATGTTACCACTTGGTGAAAGTTGACGAAGCGCATCTTCAAGGTCATCGCCTCCAGGGAATCGTCTCCGCTCGGGTATGACGTTTTCTGAAATTCGGTGCCATCAAAAGACGTCAATTAATTACAAAAGATAGTAGAGCTTTTTCTTAAAACGACTGTAAACGCGATAAAACGTACAGATAATATCACGCTATGTGCGAAAAGAACGGACAGTGCCTTAATTGCCGGGAACGTTAATTGCTCCATTGTGCGTTTCAATTACTCGATACGAGCGGGTAACAGGTTTTGAGCTCACGCGCGAAACAATGTCGATAATAATTTAATAAGGTGTTTAGCGCGGTTAGTGGCTACCGTACAATTCGCAATATAGATATCGTCGTTTAATACAATGAATCCATAGAAAGTGTGATTTATACTTGGGCTATATGCTTACAAAAAAATATTATCCGCAATAACAATTTCATGATTCGGATGAATTAAAATTATCCTGAATATTAATAGATATTAAAACTGTGTTTTGCACATTTTATTTTGAACTTGGCTTTTATGTCAATAAAAATTGAATTAATGAAAGATATTTAATAACTTGATAAAGATATTTAGTTTTTTTCATGAAATCATCAAATTTAGGACATTCTTAATTTTATGGCAAAAATTAAGACATTCAATGCTTCATTCAATCTTATTATTATATGAGAAATATATGTAGCTCTATTTTTATCGAATATCGATAAGATTGAATGAAGCATTGAATGTCTTAATTTGCCATAAAATTAAGAATGCCCTAAATTTGATAAAATAAAATTATATAGAAATATCCATTACATATACAATATGTAGATAAATAAAGCATATAAAATGATGTAAAGAATATGAAGAAAACTATGTGTTAATTTTCCAAATTCGTATTTAATTTATCGACGTTTGTATGTGTTTGTCACCTCTCCATCTGTTAATGTAAATGCCATTAACAATAAACAAATTCAACGATCATTGTATTGCTGTTTTGTCAAAAGAAGAGAATTTCGTCTCGTTGTCTCGCTCAAAAAGACCCTATTAACATATGAAATGAGCGATACGGCCGACTATTCATCGCGTTTGAATTAAGAGAGACTCAAAGAAATAGAAAGTCTTTTTATCTACCGACTATCAACGCAATATGTGTTTGAATTCATGGCGACGATAAACACTTCGACGAATGTCCGAACAAAATACGCTTTCTAGGTCGGGCATTAATTAACACGAGACTTCTAATAAACAAATACCTTGTGATAAACCGGCAAGAATCCAGTTCAATTGCATGAGACGTTTCAGAATAGTTAAAAAATATTTTAGGAATACGACAGATTTTTTGAAAATTTCTAGCCTGCCCTAATTACGGAAACATTTTAGAAAGATGAAAGGATTTTCGTGAAATTATGCAAATTATATACCTCGGAGATAAAAACATTTAATAAAATTTACTTTACTGTTGAATTTCAAATTAATTTTAATAAAAATTTTATATTTAAAGCTTATTTATCAATAAACTCAAGCTCTAATGTTAAAACATTAGTCATATAGCTTTGAACACGTGAAAAAATTAGTTATAAATTGTTGATCGCGTAACCGACACTATCGTGCCGATATGATTGTGGGAACAAAGAGTTTACTCCAACTGTTATTAACTGTTAACTTCAACCTATCCTCTATCATTAAACGCATGGAAAAAAATGTAGGTGAACATTGATCGATTGCTCGACCGCTTTAAGTTCGATCGGATCGTCGAACAATTTTATCTTTCCCTCTGGATAGAATTGTATTTTCAATATTTATTCAGTTATAGAGAAGTCTACATTTTTCCTTTTATGTGTATATTTTATAATAATTTTTGATAAATAAGTATAGGGGAACATGCAGATTGAATATAATAATATGGATTAATTTTTTCTAAATGTGATATCTGCTTGGTTTTTATATGATACAGTAATAAATTTTTAAACAGAATCAAATGTACGCTCTATCCCGAATTATTTGATAGGATAATGTTGCAATTATTTTTTTATGTCTCAATAACGATCACTATTCCGAATATTTATAAATTGTATCATCCACATCACGAAAATATAATCATAATTTAATTAAAATTAATGAAACATTCCGGAGATAAGAGTCTCAGAGTCTTACAGAATGATGGCGTAAGTTATTCTCGTTACTTACTATGTCAATCAATTATCGCCTGTCATCCTCTTCCATTAAATCTCCTCTTTTAAATAATTCCTGGAAACGGGCCGGATTTGACGCACAAACGAAAGGAAGAGAAAAAAATATTAAATCAATCTCTTACGCACAGAAAAAAAAGTCTTCAATCAAGACAAATATATTTAAATTAACACTATCATTGTTTCATATATAAGCAAGAAAATATTATTTTCTTAGAAGAATTTTATATTCTTGTATTTCAAGAATATTATAAATTAATTTGAATATTGTAATTGTCACATAAAGAATACAATAATAAGATTAAACTTTATTATCTTTAT
>NJRP01000056.1:775922-882145 GCA_003063835.1 Aphaenogaster floridana
ATTTACATGTCAAAAATAAAGATATTTTTGAAATATATATATATAAGAATTCTTTTTTCTGTGTACCGACTACGAGGGCAAGTCATTGCTTCCTTCTCAAGAATCGATCCGCGGAATCTCTAACTCTTAATTATCCGAACTAATTATGACTAAGGTCTCGATCCATCGGAACATCTCGCTGGGTCCTTGTAGCGAAGGGTGGGATGAGTCTGCGGTCTGGTGGGGACCATTTCTATATAATCGACGGTGAAGGTGCCCGTCTCTTCATATCCTATCAGTAACCACGTTTCTTTAACCGTCGTCTTCAAAGTCTATCCGTATTTTTCCAAGAGACAAGTGATACAAGGTGAGTGCCGAAGTCCGGACGTCATCCGCAAGGATCAAAACCTACGATATAATTTTAGTGAGTTCAAATTTCGATGCTGCAAATAGCTGAAAATCTTTATGATTATTCATGGCAACGAAAACGCGATATATGCACATATACATGTACACTTAAGGTAAAGTATACTTTTTCCCCTATCTGCAGTATCGAGAATTGAATTGAGCGAAATTTAAAATTTCTAAAACTTTTAAATCACATGCTCGTAATTAAAAATCACTTTCGGTTTATTGTTTCGCGTATATGCGCGTATATGCGCGTATATGCGCGTATATCGGGACGGTAGTCGGGACGTGAAAATCAAAAGTCGATCTATATATAGAGACAAAGACTATTTATTATAAAGACCATTTATTATGTCTAATGTTAACGCGTTTGGTCTGCTCGGTGTCCGCAAGTCGAATCTCTGTTTTCTTTCTTTCGGTTACCCGGATTCCCCTTCTCAGAAGTCTCCCCTATCCTGCCACGACTTTCTCGAATTATTTAAAAGTTTAGATTTGTACATTTATTTCCATCGCAATTGCGAGTAATTTCCTCGATTAGCTCGCTATCCGGACTGACAAACTATATATGTTATTCTGTGGAATTCGTCCGGTATTTAAAATTATGCATTTGTAGTCCGAGAATTACAAAGAAAAAAATTAATGCGATCTAGAAAGACAGGTGAGATATCACCTTTCGTTTCCGAGAATCGTTACAGCTGTTTATCTACTGTTTCGACTAACTCATTTCTTATATGTCTTGTGTATCTGTTTTTCTACATGCTCGCACCGTCGGGATATCGGTCCATATCTATCTATGCTATTTCTGGCTAAATGCAAGCGTCTTAGAATTTCGACGAGAATTATTTCTGTATCGGGTTGTGCCGATGCAATCGTGCCGATCCAATCGCCATAATTGATTTAAATCTTATCTTTTTTGTATACAATTAGTACATGCAATGTAGATTCTCATAAATGAAAATTGCTATTATTTTCCATAAATGTATCTTAGCAGATTAGAGTGTAGCGATAAGTTGATTACATGCAAATAGTATAAAAAGACTTATAAACTTTTAGTGAGAAAGCGATGTAACTATCACTTAAAAAGAGAAAGAGAGAGTATATCGTATAATTAATATTAATTACTTTTCAATTTGTAAAAATTTGCATATACAAGATATATTATCATACAAATTGTAGAAAAAATTTCCACACGTTAACACTCTCTCTACTGTCTTTCAAAATTATTTTATTTCCAAAATTATTTTAATATAAATTCGACATTTGACACTTCTTGATATTGTTTTTCAACGTTTGCTGAAGAAACTTCCAATCCATGTCGATGCGATTTGACGGATCACGTAACGAGTAGATAATTAATTGGCATATTGGCGTTCATGCATAAAAAGAACTGTCTTGCGACTTCGTTAGACGAGACACTCCCTAAGAGAAACTTCTGCCTGATGGAAAGGAACTGTTTGTGTCGGTGAAATGAAATCGCGTACTTGTATGTCAACGACATTACGTACGAAACTCTCACCGACTGTCCTGAAGCGGTTGTAATAAGCCGATGAAATTGTGAAGTCTGAATATCTAAATTGATATTTAAATAATCTGTCAATCTCTATTCACATATAACAATCACCTGACGATTTACCTACAGATCTTTCGTGTTACTTATAAAATAATTCGCTGCCTGGTCATTATTTATGTTGTCTCTCAATTATAACACAATTTTTATTCGGATGTAAAATATTTTATAGTTTTATATATATAATCTCAAAAAAGACATATTATCAATTATATTATTCGAGATATGTATTAAATAAAGTCATGCAATAAACATTTACTATTTTTATTGCGAAAAAAGTTATAAAAATTATTCCAAATTAAAAAATTAGATGATTCATCTTGCATATTATCGTTTATTATCTATAATGATATTCTTTTTATTATTCTGTAATAGATGATGCTGGTGCCACTGGCCGTGGTGATTTTCGCGGCGTTCGCCAACGCCGAGCCGGCGATCAATGAAGCTCGACCGCACAGTAACCGACCTGGAAGATTCTTGTCTCTTCCGATACCGCAAAAGTGCGCAAATCGTAAGTACCATCTGAGATCAACGCTTCAATCATTATTCATGTTGTATTCGCTGCGAGCGATGATAACGCATTGCGAGGGAAAGAACTTAGCTCTATTTCTTCCAATTTCTATTTAGCTCGATTTCGCACTGTCTTCAAGATATCACGGAATTGGTAAACTTATTTATTATACCTATTAAATTGCATAAGCTAAGCTGGAAATATTAGATCAATAATCCATCCATCATTACTATGATCCCAAATGTAATTTAATATACACGCGCAAGATCTATAAAGTATTTTTGTGTCTAAATTGTTGTAGACGTCAATTGCGTAATTTATTTGACAAAATTTAGTAAATTTAGCTCGCGTTAATCGCGTTCCATAATCAGGACGACCGTTCCGTAGTATCTTACAATAGTCTTGGGATAATAGATACGGAGCAAATCATTAAACGGTCTAATTACGCGTGCGAAAACTGCCAACCGGGTTTTCACGGTGGGAGGATCTTCGCGGTGTAATACGGTGATGCGCCTCGCTCACGAAACCGCCCGAGAGCCTGCCTCGATTAGATCACCCGCGCGTAAAACGTCCGTAAAACAAGAAACGCAGCGGACTTTCATCGTCGTTCGCTCGCAAGAAGGGGCAATCGTGCGTCTCGGACGCGCGGCACTGTGTCGTGCCGTCTCTCAAAGGAATCGAGGTTACAATGCTGATACCCGCTAAGAAGGGGGTCCCCCTCGCGCAATTTCACGAGCTGCGAGTTTACTTTTAAAAGCAGACGAGCCTCTCTCGCGACTCTTGTGCAAGCACGCGCCCCGGGTATTCACTTTTGATCGCCGTGAGTAGGTGGTACCGGCTTGCGTCCACTTGTTACCACCAACAGGTTCCCGATAATACTGCATCGCGAACTTTCCTGGCGATTCTTTATCTTGTCCGAGATGTACACTTTCTCGACGCCACTCGATCAAAAAGCCAGCCGTGCCTCAACGAGACACCTATTACAAAAATGGACTTAATTTCGAGAACTTCGTTAAAACGGATATATCTCGTTAGCTTCTAGTGTGTGATATATTCGTATTCTCATTATATATGAAAGATGAAGTCTTACCATCGTAAAGTAACATATAAAATAATTAAGTAACAGTACTGTTAAAAAGATAGAGAAAGAGATACGGACAATATATCTTCGTGAATAATATTGTGTCACTTTAATATCTTCAATGCGATAAATACATATTACATTTCTGCTACTGAATGATTGCGAGAATCGTCTGCTTTCTACTCGTTTAAGTAGCAATCTCCTCGACTAATGGTATTCTGATCCAGCTCTTGCGGCCTATGGCTCACAAAATGACCGCTTGTAACGCAATACTAATGTTAAGCATCACTGAATTAGCATTGCCTTCGGTCAGACAATTTCCGCAAGGATGTTTCAACATTGTTATACGCGGCGGATTAATTCAGTAAGATCTTCATTAATGACGTCATAGCAAGGACATCGATGGTTATTCAAATGGTTATTTAAATGGTAATGTGCTCGCCTATCTCTCGCGAGTTATTAATGCCATCGGTCTACAGCCACAAAATATTAGCTCATCGAAATAATACTGATTTTAAAACTGATTAACATTAACCTCTGCCATGATTCTCTATCCCTCTTCTAGATCATAATATTGGCTATCAATATATAAGTAGAAAGAAGGCGAGGTGATAAAAAATCACGCTGGCGACCTTGATTGACTAGCTACGATCGGTAATTTGTCGTGTCTTCCTGTATTGTGTAACCACGCCTGTTACGCGGATAAAGATAAAGAAAGTTTACTTCATTAGCGCCGAACGACGTCAGTGCGAACGAAGTCAAGATTATCGAGAGAAAACGGATGTTTGCACTGCCAACGCGCTAAAGATTTTCTTGCGACCGAGGCGAACGAAATGAGTAGAATATGCAGGAATGTAGAGCAACGCGTTCGCGAGTCAAAGTGCAACGCGGGGACAGGGAGAGATACGGAATTTCCAAATGGTCGCATTTCCACGGTATTTAATAACTCGTGAGAGGCACGAGTAGGCCGTGGGAGTGAATCGGCTTTGCCGCAATGGTGCAACGTAATGATGTTCGGATACGACCACAATCACCTAACAACCTAATGATTGCATGCTCGCTCCCCTGGAATGCCCGATCGCAGGCAGGATGGCAGGATGGAGTTTGCCGACCAAGTCAATAGTAATCAGATGTAGCGTGATCTTCGCGCTCGCGCCGAGAAAAAGTATGTAATAAGCGTGTCAATGCTGGTGCACGCGCGCCGAAGAATGTGCAGAAACATAATAGAGAACCGCCATAAACCCCATAGTTGCGCCGCGCGGTGAAAAAAGAATGCGAGAACGTTTAAGTACACGCGCGAGCATTGTGGTGTATATGAAATTTATGATGATATTTCTGACGATTCTAGAAGCGAACTCTAGAATTTTATGCCGTGTTAAGTAGTTACGCACGAGAAACTGCAGAAATATATATATGCAAAAAGATTCATATATATATAAATGATAGTTTTATCTGCATTCGCATTATCACGTAGGATGATAATGCTTACACCACTATTTCGTCCGGCCCGGCTCATATATACATCAACGTCGGATGTAGATCTTGATGTCTTAAATCTTTTCGTCAGATCTTTCCATCCAATTAAGATAAAGGATTAACGGAGCGTCGTGATTAATTTTTATAAACTTACGGGAATACCGTGAAGCCGTTAGTAACACAATGGGACACGTAATGTGTGCGTGCACGTCTTATACTCTTAAAGCAAGCGGTAATGACACGCTTGTTGAGTAACATGTGAACAAGTATCGGCCGTGGATATTATATAATACCCATCGGCCTATTAAGCCGGTGTCCGACGATGCTATTACGGTGAAGATACGCGATTAAGCGTCCGCATGCTTTACCACATTACTCTCGCGCATATTGTAATTACAGTCGAGGCTGTTAGATGCGGTAATTTTATACAATTTTCGAATTTTCCTGTCGAGCCTAGCGCGAAGTGAAAATCTCGCCTTGTGTGTCAAATCGTCGATACGTGTGGTCTGTAGGGTATTGTTATAATATATTGCTATGTACATAGAAAAATTTAAAGATAGGCTTGTGAGCTATACTTATTCCATGATCTCTCGTTAACAAGAACACGCGACGTAATAGCGCGACGGATGATCTTTGACGGGTAATAGTAACCTCATTCATGAGATAGCTTTCTTGTTTTACACGTTGAACGTAGCCCTCGAAATATTAACATGCAATGATAAGATATATCGATATATTTATAATCAATTAAATAAAACTACGCATATCTTGCGCAAGATGCTACTGTTCGTTTTGTAGTTTAGGGAGGATCTCACGATCGATTCAAAAGTGCGATAAGGACATCCGATAATTTCGTAAGCTCGAAGTGAAAAAAATTGAGGCATCGCATTGACAATCGCATAAGGTTAATCGACGTATTATACCACCGTTAATCACGATTACGCAACGCGACTGACGCCGAATAAAAGACCGTCGCTAACAAATCGCCGTTAAATCGCCTTATGACAGTATGGCTGACCGATCAGCTGTTGCAATCTTACTCGTCGTGAGGTTGACTGACTGACAACTCTACAAAAGGCCGGCGCTACATCGCCACGAAAATGTCAGGAACTGCTTGCGAAATCGGACAACAACGCTCTTTGGAGATTATCCCTCCGCATGTCACATACACGTGTAACGAGCAGGCACGATTCGTCTGTAAAAATGTATTTTCATAATGCGACACGTATGTATAATATCGGAGCAATTTTTGCGGGATAATGAAATCTTTATAGAGCAAAGAGAAATAGTTTTTCATTTTCGGTCAATTTTATCTGCATACTTTGGAACAGTTCTAAGGATTTGCGTAAGTATCGTACAGCATACATAATTCAACAAAAAAGCAGAAATTATTAGTAGACTTGAATTTATATTATTATTATATTGATCGACAATTTTTGAATTTATATTATTTCTTTATTTTAATTGGGTCTCCAAAAATACTGTCTTCAAAAAATATTAGATTTGAGTTAAAGATATTTTGGATAAAATGTGTAAGTTTTGACACGCGTCGAAAAAGGCTTTTTCGATTGCCGAAGAATATTACCGGGTAATGATCGTCAGTTTCTTTTCGTGAATATTAAGCATTTGCCTGGCGATAAACCGTGAGGGAAGAGCATGGGGAAAATCGTTATCCCCATGCAAGACGAGCCGTGCCGGGACCCATTGACCCGTCGTGCAAAGAGAAAAAGTTTCACCTTCGCCTGGCAGCTCGTGCGGAGAGCCACGAGTTTCCTTTTCCTTCGCCTCCGCACTCGAATGTTGTTTATTCACGACTCGCCGCCGACCCACTGCTCTCGTTCGCAAATGAGAAACTGACTCCCGACGAATTCATGGAGTAGTATCCAATTAGGGAACGTTCCATCAACATTTATTAAATATATTATAATTAATTAATTATTTGATTTTTGTGAGATCACGCAATACGATTTATAATAAGCAGTATAATTAATTACAACTTATAATAAATAATATAATTACGACATTATAATAAACAATATAATTAATTACGACTACTATTATTAACTGATGTTGGTAAAATCGGACCTAGAGTGACCCAAACTGTAAACATAAGAATTTTTGTTACGTAGTCATAAATATTAATTTTATCTTTAATTTAATAACAGATATTAAATGAATAATTGTTTATTTAATATTTGTTATTGAATTAAAGATAAAATTAATATTTATCTCATGTCCTAATGTATATATATATTTCACGACATATTGTTAAATGCAGAAAATCTCAATCTTTAGATCATATGTTAATTTAAATTTTGTTACTATTATCTATATATCCACATTATTCATACATTTTACTATTTTTACAAAAATAGTAACGAGAGATACAAGAATTCGTTTCCCTCCAAAGAAATTGCGCTTTCGAACGTTTATCTATTTTTATCGCGACGTGATGTACTTCACCGAAGATGACACGTCATTTCCAAGAGCCTGCAAATCTCGCGACTCGTGGATTTCACACGCAAACAACACACAGGGATTGGGATCCGCTTGCGTGACAATTAGCAGAGATCGGCTGTGATTGTAGCAACATCCGCATTTTACAAGAGAAGCTCACTCATTAATGCACACGTTTATTATGTCGCTCATTAAGCGACGCACTCGTCTAGAGCGTTTCCATTATAAGAAGTAACGTCAATTAGATGCCGATACTTTCCTCCGAAGAGCTGATTTGTCCATCGAGATTAGATCGGTGTTTCGATGGTAATGCCGGAAGTGAATCGTGCTGTCGAAATACATCGAAGGCACACTGTCGCGTTACTAAATCAACTTTCTCTCCGTCCCAAATGGATGAAGTGTGTAGTCAAGAAAAATATATTTCGTCGTAGAAAATAACACAGTTTGCTTTTACAGTTTATTAAGCTGCAGATCGTCATTGTTAGATGATAAGTGAAACTTCAACGGATAGTAGTGTGACTGATAGTTCTCAACTCAATATTTCAAAGAAATTGCAGTTACACTTTGTCAAATTTAAACGATTTTAAATTTAAATTAATTTTAATTGTCATCTTTATACAAAGATAGAAAGTGACAGTATATTACATGAAACGAAAGTCCTGAAGTAATAAAACATTGTGTTTGCTCATTCTGCTTATTTTCAATAAATTGAAAATTTGTTAAAAGATTTACAACATTTTTACATAGTTTCTGTATGAAAAATGTTTAAATAAGTCATATCCAGTGTTATTTATATAAACAATCTAGATTTTAATGACGCTTTCGAGTTTTGTAGTTTTGTTAATCCATTATCAGGTTGACGCACGTATGTATTGTTTAACCATCAACGTCGCGTTAGAACCTGCGCTATAATCCTTGGTGAACAAGAGCTCGCACGATTGAAGCAATTATTGTCGCAAGTTCCTTGACACAAACGCGTGAGACGCGCCAGGGGCATAAATGTTTAATCGATGCTGATATAATGATCGTAAATTGCGATTGCCCGACAGGAGGTGAACGTTTTTTTCGTTCGATGCACGCGGATGCACCGTTGTCGTTGCATGCTAGCAAAAGGAAAGAAATCCGCCACGTTTAATGATGATATAATCACAAACAGTCATTCTCTGCGTACCGTTCTTTTAATAATACGTATTTAATATTGTACACGTTAACGTTGGGACGATAACAAAGCACGTGATATTTTTATAAATCTGAATCTAAAATTTCTGGGATTGTGTACAAAGAAAAGTATATTGCAAACTATATTTCTTATACTAGACATATCCATGCTCTGGACGCATTTTAATTAATTCACACATACTTTGTCATTTCTTCGACATAATAGAATATCTAGACGCTACCGTGTTGATCCATATTTCATTATATATTGATAATGAACACGTGAACAATCATATTGATATAAACAATCATATTGATGCGATATACTATAATATTCAACACAGATTATCGATTTAGACGAGGGCAGCCACGTGATGTCGGCACTGCAAACGCATGTAATATGTTTTATAATATTTACATATCGATTTCCGCTCGATGCAATCGAGATGCATAACTCGTGTCAGTTCCACAGTGGTCGACTCGTTTCTCCATTTAACACAATTGAAATCGCCTCACGTGACTCCGATCAATGGAAACGTAAATTACTTTCTAAGTGCAACGACGACTGCAACATCGCGGTAAATTCTTACTTATAGCGCGTCTTTCGTTTTATTTATAAATATACTACTTCGGGGCTGATCGAATATTACTCCTGCGAAATAGTCTTTAAAGTCAAGCATCTATCCATTAATCAGCCATAACGCGCCGTTATATTTTACGATTATTTAATAGAACTCTTAATATTCACGAGGCGGCAAAAATCACGTTCCTGTCATCAATTTTCTTAAAAACTATCATTGACATCGATAGCTGTTCATATTTCAGTGTCGGCGTTCCATTATCGATACTGAAATACAACACGATTTATCTATTATCACTCGCAGAAATGAAGATATACGCGACAGCACTGATATTATGGTCATAAAAGAGTAAGATAAATATTTCTAATTTAAATAAATAATCCAGTAATTTGTAATGTAGAGAAAATAGAGAAATTACTATAAGTTTATGACATTTACACATATATAAAAAAAAGTAAAAATATGAGAAATAATTTACATTCGAAAAATCAAAATTCATTAAATTTGCTATTCAAGGTAAATGTCCCAATGACCGGACATGAACCTATATCCGGACACTTTCACAAAAACTTGTTATTATTAATCTCAAATGCTTCTGTGTAATTTTTAAATATTTAAAGATTACACAATTAAATTTTAATATTATAATAAAAAAAGCATTTTTGAGATTAATAATAAAAAATTTTTGTGTAAGTGTTCGATTCATAGGTTCATGTCCGGTCATTGGGACGTTTACCTTAAATTAAGTTTTAATATTCTAAGACACTCTATATCACTATTATAAAAAAATATTAATAAAAATTCGTATTAAATAAATTTACTGATAGTTTTTACTCTTGCTTATGAAGATCGTTTAACATCCTTATTTTATAACGTTTCTAACTTTTTAATTTAGGGAACAATTAGATATCTTTAAGCAACATTCACGCACAATATAAAAAAAATTATAGGGGAATCGTTAATCAGAGCGCTCGTATTACGAAACATTCAATTCGATTCAAGTCCCATGTATCAAACGCCATGAGCGTGACGCGATTGGGATATAAAATCCTTATCTTCCATAGACGCGAAGTCTTCGTTAAATTTATACTGACAACGGGAATCACGACTTTGTCCTATGTCGTAAATCCTGACAGACAGTCCTTCTTCTTCCTCGATACGCGCAACACAATCGCCTTTCCACGGCGAAGTCTCGAATTGAGCGCTTAGGTGGCTGACACGACTCATCCACAGAGAAACTTTGTTCAAACATATTCCAATTAAAATTTAAGCTATTGCTTTTTTCGGCGGAAAGCAGCAATCGCTTGTCCTTTTTCTATTTATTATTTTATCGGTAATTATGGCAACAGTAAACTACTCCATATGTAATTATTAGAAATAAATATTTATTCAGCGAAATGTTGATTATCATGGTCAATGCAACTGTATAAAATTACAGCCGTTTTACAAATACCTGGAGAAGAAGGAGCTGTTTTATCGAATGTTATTCCGTTCACAAATGGACCGAGGCTGCGAAAGCGGGGACGGCCGTTTGTTAAATTATAATGGTATAAGACAGGTATAAAAAACAGCGACCGCCTGTAAAATCGCCATTGGCGTTATCGACCTTTGACATTAGCGTGTTCAATCCCTCGCGAATACCAGGTGAAATCATCAATTGGCTGAAAACGTACGTGGGCAAGGACGTGCGAGCAGTAAAATGTAAAGGGCGCAGATGCTTGAAGATACAGTCGACTCGTTCCTCGTTTTATTCAAATTTGATGGCTATCTCTTACATCACGCACATTTAACGCCATGTAATAAATTTCAATTAACATAGCGCCGCGGCCGTTACCGACAAGTTGCCAAAAATGAAGATACTGCGCAAATCCAGTCGTTTTAATTAGCATTAAATACAAATTATATACTTTGCATATGTATTATTTACTTCTTCTGAAACATAAAAGAAATGTCGTTTCATGTGTCCATAAAATATTTTAAAATATTTTCCAAACATTTCGTAATTATAAATTTACGTCTGGTTTCGCAAATATCTATTTTTTATACTGTAGATATAAAATAAAGAAATATTGTATAATTTTTATATTAATATACTCCGGCAAGTATAAGCCAATTTCAAAGCTTTTTAAGTATTCTATCGTTTATTAGAATATTTTTTTTACGGAATGGGCTGCAGATTGAAATTTCTACACCGAAAGAACGATAAGGTTTCCACAACCACAATAATAGTAATATTTGATTCAGCCACGTCCTGTGGTTGTCACATTGTTTTGTGTAGTGCATCTCTATATGTTTGTCTCAACATTCACTATGTTTGCTGTACCAAATGCATATAGTTGCCTTCACATCAATGTGAATGTGACAACCACAGGACGTGGTTGTACCAAATATTACTATTATTGTGGTTGTGGCAACCTTATCGTTTTTTCCGTGTAGAGTCTTCAAATTTTCGAAAATTTCACTTAAATCTTCTATCGCTTGAGACGTATTTGAAGAGGTGTACTTCTCAGATATTTAAGACCGCATAAAATCGCGCAATGTCGGCATCGGCGAGATATCGGTTACGAATATCACGACGAATAAACAAGCGACTCGAAAAATCGACTCGAAGGGAAGGCCGAGAAGAAGAGGACGAAAAAGACGGCGAAAAGCATGGCGAGGGGACGCGGCGGAATATAAAACGTTATGTCACAGCGAGCAGGACAGAGAGAAGGAGAGATGCTCCTTGTAACGCGGCCCGATGATACGTGTGCACGTATACGTTTCGTAATGCGGCGTTAGGCGCTCATAATGAGACACACGTCGTAAATCGTCGACGAAGAGAAGCATACCTGCATAAATACCGGGAAAAAGTGTAAGACCGTTGACATTTAAAGCGGATGATAATGATGCGCTGCTGTTGCCGATTACAGATTCCCTGCCCGCGGAATAAAACAACGTGCTAGCTTTAGCGGTCCTGATCGAGACGCTCGACGAAACGCACGTCCGTGCTTGGTAGCGTTTGGTGGAAGATGCGAAGATCTCTCTCTCTCTCTCTCTCTCTCTGAGAAAATTGCGAAACGTACGAGAGAAATAGCGGACTGCCGTCGGTGCGGCAGCAACATAGGCAAATGCTACACATGAAATCGTGGAAGATCTTTTAATTAAATCAATAAACATTTTTTTAATAACTCCAAGAAGACGTTATACCGTATCTTGTCTGCCAGTTTCCTGAATTTATGGAAAGTACACTTTCCTATAAATTGCGTTTCTTATTACGCCGCATATTCTGAAAACAACATTGATCGAGAAATATATTCTTGTTTGTTGTTTTGATGGATTGACATCCCTTTCTAGCATTCATGTATCTCGGTATATCTACAGTCTTTCTGAAAAAATTGAGACAAACAAGTTTTGTTTTTTATTAATTACACAAAATATTATTTACACTGCATACGTGACGCAAATAAATGTACGGATTAAAATACGAGATACGAGGAAAAAAATCATTTGATATGTTGTTATGTGTGCTTGGTGAGATTATTTAAGTACGATGAGACGTTGATAGTTGATGAGGAACTGAAAAAAAAATTTTTTCACAAGAATCTTTCGACCTTTTAAGTGAATAAGACTGATTTTTTGCGGCCAAGTGAAGACGGCAGACTTTAGCCAGACACGTTCTTGATCGCGGGAAGCATAGATCTACGGATTATCCTATCGCAACAGCTGTTTGACCCCTGAACTATTAACCGCCGGTTAAATCGAGAATCTGTTAACAGGAAAGAAAGGCGTGATTGCGAGGTCTGATATAATCGTCGATTTACCATTCTTTCTGCAAAGCCTCGAGTGACACCTCTATGAATAATGCGATGATAATAGGGAAGCTAATATTCTTCACATTTATAGACACGATACAACGCTACTTCAGTTTCTTATCCAACTCTCGAATCTCTTGCCTTCTGTTAAAAACAGAAATAACGTGCTTGAATTACTAATGCGCTTAAATTATTGATAATAAATTATTTTTAAAAAATTATAAAATTACAGGAAAATAGAGAATACTAAAATGGTCTTATATAATGAAACACTTTACAGGGCCGAAGCAGTTTAACTTCCGGGGACACAACTATTTCTACAGCGGGCACGTGCCAGCCCATGCCAATCAGAAGGTGGACTGGCTAGACGCTAGAAACATTTGCAGGGAGTACTGCATGGATCTCGTTTCGATTGAAACCCAAGAAGAGAACAATATGATCTTCAGGCTCATCCAGCAGAGTAAGTAACTTATCTCGCGACGATCTCATGAAACGCGCCGACATACGCGCGTCGCTCCTTTGTGAATCATTCTTACTGTTCCACATTACAAATTAGAGATCGATGCATGATCGAAGGACAAAGCAGCGGAACGGCTCCCTTTTTTGTTCATGAATAAAGGAGGCGTTAGATTGTATTTCCAGCTAGAATAATTTTCGTAAGCACAGTTTCGTCAAAAGAAAAAGTATTTTTATTCATGGTAAAAAATTTCAAACGTGTACACATTGCTTTGTTAAATCGGTTGGATCTATTATAATTAAGAATAATTTACGTATCTACATTTATCGTAATTTGTATTTTAATTAAAATTTACTTAAACTTTAAACATTTACATTTTTATATATATATATCGTTACTGAGAAATATCTTGATGTACCTGCACTCGTTTCTAGAAACTAAATTATTATAATTTGACCTATAAATGTAGAGTACTATAGAGTACCATTTTCCGGTTACACCCTGCGATCGATAGCAAACACGAAGCATCGCTTATCGGATCCAGTTCCTCTTATTTCACCAGTAATTTATTAGCGCATCGTAGCGTGCTCAACACGAGCAGGGAAGTACGAATTCTCGAGCTCATTCGGATCGAGAAGGGTAAATCCACTTGTCCCTTTGACAGAATGGCCTATAGAAAGTTTTCACACGGCATACGACTATAATGGTGACGATGGTAGCGGGTCATAAATATCGACACCTGCGATTTACCACGGCAACTTTCATCCACGCGAGATAATCATTCGGCAGTATTTCGAAACAGGCGGCCCGACGTGGAACATCACTGCGTCTTCGATTCGGATGATTAACGACGATGCTCCCCCCCTTATCCTCTCCTTCTCTTCATTACGACCTTTCGGCTGCAGCGTGATGCATTTAAGCGCATTCGAGAACCGAAAGTGCAATTAACTAAAGGGTCTTATCTACGACTTGGTTGCTTTTACTTTTGCTAATACGTTGTTTCTTTTCCGTTTTCCTTTAGCATTAGAACGATTTGTTCAACTTTAATGATTGTGCAAGTTGATAAATAGCTGTCGATATATTTGGCTGTTAAACATATTTCTATCTTATTATAATATTTAAAAATTTTCGACTAGAAAAAACAATTAAAGGTTCATCTAATAACGCAGACAACTCAATCTGCTATTTTAACAATTAAAACCGAAATAATTAATCGAAGAATGAATTCATTAATGACCTTTGAGAGAGGAAAATTAAATCGCAATATTAATTATGATTGCATGAATCAGAAATTGAATAAGCAGTAACCACGAATTAATACAAATTGCCGGAACATTTGTCGGATTTCACTATCGCTTTAACCGCAATTATCATAATCGTGATGATACCTGCTCGTCACGAGCGATATTCATCACGACGAGGAATCGTGGGAGGCGAGTCGGTGAGTGTAACGACAGATTTCAAGGTAATGCGGGGGTCTTGAAGTGGGTTGAGGCTAGAGACTCATCTTTTTATATAACAGCATCGCGTGGTGCAGTCCGGCGAAAGTAAGATGGCACCAAGTTGATTTCGCTTAAGAATACTACGTGACCAGCCTTCTCGTTTAATTACACGCTTAGAAGACCTTTCATACCCGCAATCCGTACACTGAATTACAGTTTAGGGGGTGATTTCTCTATAATCATCATGCTTCGATTCAATAAGAAATTATAAGTCAGCGTCGCTGGTTGCGTTAAAAATGTTTCTTTTTGATCTTAATGATACTTATCAATCTTGGTTTCTAAATAGTAACAAAAGTCACGAGAGTGTGCAAGTTCGAATTTTACGTTTAATAATAATGTAGCCATTTAATCGTTTAAAGCTAACTGTGATTATACAAACTTTCTCGAATTGTAAGAGAAATAAATAAAACAGTTCCTAACTTAACAGTTACTTGATCTACGTCAATAATATTTTCAGATTCTCTTTTCGATGAGCAATCGATTTAATGTAAAATCTATTTTTTCCCTCAGACGACGTTCCTTACATCTGGACGTCCGGACGTCTCTGCGACTTCAAGGGCTGCGAGAATCGACGTGACCTCGAGCCCAAGTCCCTGTATGGTTGGTTCTGGTCGGCGAATCGCGAGAAGATGGAACCCACCAACCGAGCGCCGAACGGTTGGGGCTTCAATCCGTGGTCGCAGACCGGCCACAAGAAGGTCAGGCAGCCGGACAATGCCGAGTATGACATCAACGGCACCAACGAGTCCTGCTTGTCCGTCCTGAACAACGTTTACAACGACGGCATCGCCTGGCACGACGTCGCGTGTTACCATGAGAAACCGTTTATCTGCGAGGACTCTGAGGAGTTGCTCAACTACGTGGCCAGCACCAACCGCGGTATTCGCCTCTAAAGCGATCGCGGTCAGCCGACACCTACGTGGTGATCACGCGATCGTCCATCAGCGTCATATCAGCACTCACTTTCCTTCTATACTTCCCGTCGCGGAGCCGATGAGACACGTGCCAAATAGGAACGCGGGATTTCCACGTGGCGGTTTTTGGTTCTCAGAGGATCACAGAGAATTCTTTACAATCGTGTTAGATATAACAAAAAAGAATTTCGTTATTTTTTCGTGACTAAAATAAAATTATAATTTATAATTTATAATACGAATTACATTTTTTTAGAATTATATTTTATAATAAAATACATTTTATATAGTGTTTTTTCCGAGTATCATCCGAAATAAAAGCTCGCTAGAATTATAATTTTGTAATCTATTTTTCTTTTTTTTATTAAATTACACATCACTGCCGATTTTTTGTATGAATTTCCATGATTATGTCAAGCTTTTGTGTCTTTAAGTCTTTTTCTGTACAAAGCGATTTTCTCGTTTTACGGGTAATTTTCTATTGATGTGATCATTGAAGAATTATTTACATTTTGTAAAAAATAAAATAAGAAAAAGCAATATATAGGATATCATATGCTTATATGAGATATTGGTAATTCGTTTAATTTACATGCTATTTTAGTAATTATAATGTACGTGGAACTTTAGAAATGAGAAGTTAAGAATTTAAAATAAAAGTGAAAATGTAGAATCAATAAATTGTGTGAGTAATGCATGTCAAGTTTATATTGTATATTTCAATCTATACTTAATCTATATTCAATCTATATATTCGGTACTGTGACTTTAAAAAAGATAACATGGTATATTTAAATAAAAATGAATTCTCTATTTACTTCGATTGTACTTACGAAAGTTTATAGTACGAAAAAAATGTGTATTGGATTATTAATTGAACAAACGTGTCTCGTCGCTGCGCTCTTTTTGCACTCATCTTATCGAAGAAACTCAACAATAATTTTATACTTTGTTTAATTTGTAATCACAGTATCCGCTGAAGAGAGTAATTAATTGTGTATGTGTATTTATTGATATAAATTTGGCTGGCAGTCTCTGTACATTTATGAATAAACGTTAATCTTACGTAAATTATGTATTATTTAATCAGTATTAAATCCTGCATATCATATTCTACATTTATATATTTCCGGAAAAATGTTGCACACAATGACAAGTCATTTTATAAAAATATAAAATATAATAGTAATATATCAGAAAAAATTTTTAAAAATTTATTATCTTAATTTAAAGAAATTGTACTTCCAAAATTTTTGAATAGTTTGTTTTAATTTCGGAATTTCAGTTATATAATTAATAGTATACTTATTAGTTTTTCATGTTTCTAAATAGATTTGAATGATTTACGCATATCTTATTTATTTATATCTTCAAAAACTAGAACAGTCTCTGGTTATACTTTTAGATATTGAACAGATTGAATATATCAGGATTGCTAATCCTGTACTCAGATGTGAGCTCTAAAGATTGTACCATCATAGTAGATCATAAAGTTTCACTTTACGTGGCGCTAAAAGTATATTCCGTCTCGTCGGTAAAAAGTCTTTATATGATTTTTTCAGTTAACGCAATAAATAATTATTTAAATAAAAATGAAATATTATTGTGTCGTAGATATATATATATATATACACGTATATATATATATATATATATATATATATACACACATGTCTATAAAATAATATTCTATAATAAATCATAAAATAATATTCAATAATGATAAAATATAAAATGTTATAAATTAATATAATAAATCATAAAATAAATATATTATATAAATTGTCTAAATTTTGACAGTAACACAAATTTCCATAAGACTATTGATTTTTAAATAATATCTTATCGATGTTTAAAATTACGTATGTGATCGTAGCCCTTCTGATAATGTATAAATAAGAAAAAAAGAAATAACGAATTCTGATTTTTGGAATTAAAATTGGATTGCTTATGATTTGTGTTTCACTGTTTTTAATTATATTTTAATACTGTCGATTTTTAAGAATTCAGATTTCCATGGTTCGAAATGCTGAATGAAAAATTTTAAGAATTCTTGGGTACTTTAGATAGTGCAATCTCTTTTGCCGATCATTTGATACTTCGTTAATTGACAAGATCTTGATTTTCGCGATTCAAAATTCTGAATTCTCGGAACCGTAACTCTTGGAAATTTCGAAAATTTTAGAAATTCTGAAACGTTTTCGAATTGTTAAATAATGCAACCTCCTTGCTAATAATTCTCTTGATGCTTTGTCGATTTTTAAAACTCATAACGTTCTTTAAGTATAAGTAAAGTACTCAGTTGCCGATAAACAAATTCTATTAACTTATGGTACGAGTTTTCTGTGCTACGAGTCTCAATATACCTCTTACTGAAACAACTGAATCGACTGGCGATAACGCAGTGTGCAAGGTAGGTTTCTACCTTTCGCTGATTTTCAAGCGAAGATTCTTGTAAGAAAGACGTGGCAGTAACATAACACGATCGTTGATGTCGGTAAAATTATAATAATAAAACTTTTATTTAGTTATAGTAAAATAAAATATCAATATATTAAGATAATCGAGTTTAATCTAATTGCATATGAATAAAAGATTAACATTTGCTTTTTGTAAAATATTATATAATAATTAATACACAAACAAATAAAATAGAAAGTCATTAAATTAACTTTTTCTTTTTATATATAAAAATAAACTATTTAATATTCTTTACATCTTCAAGAGATTTGAAAACAGAAATTGAGTGAAGAAAGGGAAAGAAATGTCAGAAACGCTTAAAAGTCGTCTGATATTTAAAGATCTTTATTTCAACAGTAACAAATCGACACATATTCTTTTACAATCGTTACTGTTGAGATTCAGATGTTTAAAAGTTGACGAATTATTATCTTCTTTTTTTGTACCGTTACAAGTACGCATAATTTTCGTAATCTGCATTCTAAACTTGTACGATGAGATTGTCTCTGTTTGGTCATAGGAATAAAAAAATAATATCAATTAAATCTTTTAAATACCATTGTATTTTTCTTCTGCCGCGGTGAATGTGTGTACAGAAAATTACTATGCGAATTATCTAAGCGAGGATTCGTAGTTATCACGTTTTGTACAATATATATATGTATATATATAATGATACAAATGATGACAATAATTATAAGAATAATAATTAATTTATCGACAATGATAAATGGTAAAGAATGACAATGGCGATGCTTTGATGAACAATGACAAATGATGTCCGATGGAGACAATTAATATTAAACATCTGAAGATTTTTCTTCTCTCGCACGCACGCATACGCTCTTTTTCTGTCTGTCTCTCTGTCTCTCCTTTACTAGTTCCACCTCTTTGGCTTGTGTACAGTTCTGACTGTTCGTATATAATATAAATTATTACTGTTACTATTTTATTACTAAATCAGTTGTGTATTCATGCAGTCCATCTTGCGCGTCTTTGGACCTTATCGTTATCGTGATCGGACATCTCGGAGTTTCGTTGCGGAACAGAAATCGCGGGACTACTACTTGCTCGAATGTACTTACATAAAATTGGTCGCAGTTTTACATTTAATCGTATTCGTCGTTTAAACGCAAGCTTTTGACGATTGTTTTGATTAACTCACTAATTTAATTTTACATACACGCGTTTTTGACTCGGGTAACTCTACGATCGATTACAGTGGTTGTATTTTTCATTTATTACATAAAGTCGCATATAGAAAGTCGATAAACCAATGGTAACTTATTTGTAAACGTAAAATGTCTTTGCTGAACGGTATTAACTATATTTTCCGTTCGTAATCATTGCTTTATGTTGCATAGGACTAATTAAGAAGATCCGTACAACATTTAACATTTTGCACGCGTTCGCAAAATTTATGTAAGTTTAGTGCTAATAATAAGGTTGCGGGTTAATGATGAAATTTCAGAAAATATTCCAAGCAAACGCTGGTCTCGCCGAAATTGTCGACCGTCGCAGGTGTTGCCGGGGTCGCAGGTGCGTCTGTGATGCGGCGGCGCGCCTTTGCTGTATTAAGCGAGCTAATTAAAAATAAAACGAAATGACGAGCAGACAGACCGGGAGGTTTCTCCGCGAACGGGCGCGTACGGGGCCCTCCACTTTCACCAATAAATAATACTTAATGACGGTGTGACACGTATAATATAAAAATTAACGGATCGCGCTTTTCAGCCGATCGTTTAATCACTCGATCGAAGATCGCATAGTCAGGGGACTAAAAACGGTACGGGATAAAACACGCGCTGCTTTCCGTTGGACCCGTTATGTATCGCTTCAGATATTCAGTATCGGCGCAAAAAAAAAACAAAATATAACATTAAAATCCGACAAAATATCTCGGTTCTTGGCGCATTCTCTGTCTACTTTGTACATAACTCACGCGTCCTTTCACATTAATTAAATAATAACAACATGTATATATATATTATATATAATACAATAATAAATTAATTGTTAAATTATTATGCGATCGTTTCGATTGACGTATATCGATACATAACAGATTCATGAGCATCCTCGCTTCAAATGCCCGGATCGTGATAAGCTCAACACACTTGACTCATTGGCTTACTTTATTTTAACGAAGCTATACCGTAAAAAAGCGGCCGGCAAAGAGAAAGTTTGCCTGCATGGAATAGGTCCGTATCAAATAAATTTCCGAGATATAGAGAAATGTGCTCTCTATGAAATTTTCTCTCTCCAGATGACTTTGAGAAAGATAAATACTACATATATATATAAAAAAATCGACAGCAACGTACCGTAAGTTTACGATAGTACACTCATTTTTAAATACACATCACAGAGTTATAGAGAAATTAACTAAAGTAGGAACGATTTTACGACGATACGTATGATACGGAATTAAGCTAATGAGTTTAATCATTGCGCTCTTATCGTAGACTTCACGATCCTCGATCGCTGGATCACTGCGGACAAACATAATATTCGCGCATATCCATTTGATTTAAATATTAACACGCATCGACGCATACATATATGCAATTCTTCCACGCACTCGGGCGGGGGTGCGCGCCGCCCTCTTTTAAATAAAACAAAAAAAAAACAAAAAAAAAGAAGACAAGATACAGTGACCTAAACTCGAGCTTTCGGGCGCGGATCGAGTGCCAGAGCGTAAATTAAAGTCCAGATAGCTTCGAGCGAGACGCTGCTGCCCGGTTTTGTTTCTCTCGTTTCTTTCGGGCTCACCGGACACCCGGATCGGAAATCCGATGACGCTTTTGGAAGGGTGACAGATGTGTGTTGATAAGAAAATTCGATTCCGAAACAACTTTTGACGTTTGTTTGTTAAAGCCATCATGATGAGAGCGTTTGTGAAAAGAAGCATACTCCAACATACTAGCTCGGAAAAAATTTCGAGGCAAATCCTCTTTCGCCGGCACAACAAAACGTTGTAGTGTCGATGTAATGGCAATTTCTGTGTAGGAGACAAGATCACTCATACGCACGCGTTTTCTCTTCTCGCGGTTTCAAATCCACATCGTTAGGTGTATAATCGACGAAGTATCATCTCGGGGTATTTAGATATACACATTACGCGAGTCATTTACGTGAGGGATTTCGGACAGCGTATAATTTATTCCCACGTACGAGTTATGAACGTGTGTAAATAATTATGCGCCACGCGTGCTCTTTGGCATCGTCATTTAACCCGACGGTGGATTAATAAAATGGAAATCATACGCCATAAATGTTGTATGAAGTCTCTAAATTATATGTTTCCCTCCTGTTGGATGTTAATAGCCAGCGGATCGACACCTGTTCGATTTTCCTGGGGAAAACGGCTCTTTTTGGCTGGGGCTGTATTTCATCGATGCATAAATTATCGTTAACAACGATGGTAATTAATGGAAGTTCAAATCGATCGAGCGTTATGAAAGGTTCGGACCGCTTCAAAAGAACTCAAATCGTTGCCGCATTCATGAAGCAAATCGAATTAAATATTTAACAAGGCTGTATATACATAACGAAAATCACGTTCGATTTATCGATATAAACTTAATAATTATGCTTTGCGTTTAATAATTTATATTTATTTATGTAACAACAGAAGCAACGTTTATTGACTTAACAACTAATATGTGCACAAAAGATAAAAACCTTAATTCGCTTCACGTAATTTATTCGGTAAGTTAATTAGGTAAATTATTTCTCTGCGTATTAATGCATTTAACTCCAAATTGATCATTTGTGCATATCAATTCCAGTTCTTTTTTATTAGTTATGAAATTTATGATAGATGATCCCGGTTTTGCACTATAATAGAGTATATACTTTTTCGCGGTTGGAAACTTACGGTCCCACCTAATGCCCGTATGTGATACTTTCGATCGTAATTGCCGTATCTAGAGCAGTGCACGTGCACGATACGGCCGTCCGCTGTTAGGAACGTCACTTTTGCTCCCCTTTTGCATTCTTCCGCCAAGTACACACTTGTCGACTGACATAGCCAGCCAGCCAACCGTCGAAGCTCTCCTTCGTCTCCTCGACTCTTTGAGCAACCACCTTTTGGGCGCTCTTCAGCATCCTCTTCTCGCTCTCTCAGTGTTCTCGAATCCTTAAACCTCCTTAGATCCCCTCGACCTCCTCCTTTTCTCACTCTCCCTTCTTTGCGTCACCCTTCTTTCTCAGCGTCACCGGTATCTCGACCTTCTTTTACCATCTTAAAGCGAGTTACATAGCCGTCGTACCTTAAGCTAGGATCTGGCGTTAGCTGCCTTCGCGGGTACTAATTGACTAGCATCGTTAATTACTCTCGTTTGATCTCTCGCTCGCGCTCGATTCGCGTCCTCTAGATGCTCTCTCTGCTTCTTCCCGAGGACTACTTCTCCGCCTTTACGCCATTCAGGCCGTGCCACATTAAAAATTACTTTCTTTCTTGGTGCCACGAAAGATGCGATATATAGCAATGGTATTAACAATAATATTAATAAAAATAATATATTACTGTTTCGTACTCTTATGTATTATTTGGTATCGTATATTAGCGTTATTACACTACAATCAGTGCAACATAAATAACAATACATTAGTTTGAACCCCGTCGAAACAAGGAGGAACCTACCGGGCAGAATTTCGATTTTTTTTCTCCTGAACGTTAAACGCGCTACCCTAAATCGCGTAAATATGGGAAAATAATTTTCAGTCGTCGACTAATTGACGATTTCACACATTTCATCCCGTGGCACTCGCGTGGGGATTTCCCAGAGCCGAGGCAAAGACCCAAAAAGTATCGGAAAGAACTGGCCTTATACATGTGGGGATTCGTGGACAACACAGCTGGGTTGCCTTTTTACGAAAAATAAATATAGGATCTCGCGGAATATAGGTTTGCGCGCCGTCGCTAGGAATATGATCGCTAATTAATTGTTATACAAAAACATATTCGCGAAATCCAAACGTGTTTTCCCTTCCGGTATTTCGCGAGATGCAGAAAAATAGGGCATTTACGTTCAACGGAATTTGTCGTAACACACGAATCGTGTTAAACAGCGGAGAAAACGAAAGGCGCGTACGGCGCTAAGTCGTATTACAAAATAGGCAGTGCGTCGGGCTACCTCGACAAACGAACAACTTATACAACTAAATACTAGAAAGACACATACCGCGACTATCCAAACTACTGTACAGACTTTGGCTCGCAGTATTCAAACTTTGTTCAGCGTCGCGTTTAGCTTCTGATTTTGGACTTTATCAGTCACCGCGCATTCAACGCTAAGTGAGCCGCCAGGCAAAGTTAGACCTTCCATTTTCTAAGGGGAATAAAGACAAGTTCTGTAACCTCAATTATTTTAATATATTATTTTTTTATGATTCTAGAAATAAATTAATCTTGTCTTCTTGTATGATAGAAAGAAATTATAAAAACTGTATTTTTTACTAATTTATATTATACGTAATATAATCTATATTATACTGTCCAAAAGGACTCAAATGCTGATGCGCGATCGTGAAATCAATTTGTAGCTGATTAACTTAATTTATAATCATGTAGTAACTTAATTTGTAATCATGAAAATAGCAGGTCAAATAAATATTCTCTCTCGATGGAAATCAAACGATCATGGTCGCCGCTAAACGCGGCGGTGAAAATACCCGTTTAGACGGCCCCTCGTGGCCGTCAATGAACGTTAAACGTATTAGAGACACGGGCCATCGTCGGCACAGTTATCGTTTAGGTCGCAAGTCACGCGGGCGGCAATCGCACGATCTGATTCCGAAGACACGATGACACGATGACACGACGATAAATTAAAGGTGAGGAACATATGTCTCGCGTGTGACTATGTACACTAAGCGTGTGCTCTCCCGAGAATGTGCGGCTCTTTTTCTCTTTCTCTCTCTTCGATTTAAATACAATATTTATATTTGTATATGTATTTATACTTACGACAACGACGCGAAACGACTAGACTGTGACCCGACTCGAACTCTCATCTTCTCTTCCTCTTCTTTTTTTTTCTTCTTTGCTCTGTCTCGCGCCTCCCTCTCCTTTACTTGCGTGAAACGCTCCCACACACACGCAAAACACACACAGAGTCCCTATACTATATACAGGTATTTACAATGGTGTACAATTAATGCGCGTTAATGATCGCGCGCGCAGGCAGATGCGCCGTCAGGGGGATTTTGCGAGGACGTTAACGAGCGGTCGCTATCGAAAGCGCGGACTAGCGACTGAAAACCGACCGACAGATCGGCCGGATGTTTTGTCATAGGCTTGATCGCCGTTGCATTGCGCATTATTACATCCATCATGTGGAAAGCTCCCGAGCTCTCGCGAAAATCACAGTCGCGCGAACAGCAATGCGCGTCGAAACGTAGCGTAAACGCTGCTTGATTTATGTACACAATTGATAGTCCAATGCTTAACTCGAAATATTATCTTTCTGCAATATTAAATAGTATTTCTTTACAATGATACGGTACGCGCATTTCGACGGCATTGCGTTCGGAGACGGTTTTGATTTTCGCAAGCGCGGAGATGAAAATATCTTTCTTTTTAATTTTTTTGCGCGAGACTCATCGCGTGTCAGTTCTTGGAGACTTTATAAGAATGATGATACGGGGAAAATGCAACGACTATACTTGGATGAATTTTTTATGACTCGGTGAATTTGCATTTCTATGATGGTGATCGATCTACCTATACGCGATAATATATATCCGAATCAGCGAATCTTTACCGCGATCTTTGTTTCGGTTGATGAATTTTTCGCGAATTCACACACATTACAAAGAATAATACATAAACTCGACAATTGTGCACATTTGTGAAGCATCTATAGAAAACAGTAGTAACGTCAAATTATACGATTACAAAAGTTTGAGAAATACGAAATAAATTCTAATTAATTCAGGATAGCTTCGTGGCAATTCGAAGCGTCTCCACTACAAATGGATCTCTATTCTAGCAGATATAATGATATAAAAAAAAGATCATTATATACGTTTCATAAATAATACTCACATCGTTTTCCATGAACACTTCACAATTATTTGCGCGATTCAATTAGCAGTATTCTTTACACTATCGTCGAAAATTTCTTCGCAGCTAATCATTCATCTCGATCGAAAAAAATCTCCCACCGGCACGAGCTCTTCATCATCAAGCTCGACGCATTCTGCTCTTCTACGTTTCTGTCCACGTCCACGAATTCGTCTCGCGAGTCGAATGTTTCGAGAGGGTTTCGAGAGGAACGTCGATGGTTACCAATTTTCTCGACCGCGGTTTTTGTTTCATCATCTTCGTACCTTTCCGACGCGGTCATTTGTACAATGTTTCATCGACCGCGAAGGATCCATTAAGTCCTCCCGTTTCCTCTTTACCTCTTCTGTTGCTTTACTTCGCTGTTGTCCAATTTCTTTCCCTCTCTCTTTCTATCATCATCTTCTTCTCCTTCTGTTTTCTTCTTCTCGTCACCGAGCAAAGAAATTTCTTCAGCAACGCGACAAAGGACAAGCGAGCGTTGTCCACACAGTCGAGTATGATTCTTTGGTTTTTCCGAGGACGACTGCGGCCAGTATTACGCGGAAATAAATGCCATGAAAGAGAATTTCTCTTGTATCTTGTTCAGGTTCGGACAGAAATGCCTCCTTCCTGAAGGATTTTGCCTTTTCCGGATAGCCGACCGACCTCATTGTAATCCAGCTCGATTCTTTGGTTTTTCTTCAGAATGCGGAAGTGTGTGCGCGACGGCGGGATTGGACGACTAGTCTCGTGATCACGCGACTTCCTCTTTCCCGGAGACCGACGAAGAAGAATATTATTCGTAACTTTCCCGTGCGCTGCTCGGTCGTTCTCTAGAACGACACGCGAAGACATTTTATCGTGGCCCAGGATGCCCATTTTGCAACAGACGTTTCCTTGTCTCGCTGATGGTAGGAGAGCACGAGCCTAACAGTTGTCTCTTTTTTATGATTACATCGCTCACAAAATCGCCCGCATTCCGCCGTGATGAAGTAGTCCCGACGTTGCGTTTAAGAAGCTTTCGCGGGATTGCGGGACGAACGCGGATTACTACTTCATATAGCAGAAAAGATGAAACGTAATGAGCGCGAAGATATTCATTCAATTTTCTTCTTCCTCCGCGTCTCTTTCTTCTTCCGGAAGTACACCGTGTTTGCTTTTATCGATCACTATCGCTTCCATTCGAAAATTTGCTCACTCGTTAGAATATTTTTAATCAATAATGGATTATATTTCTTCGCTCGTTTCTCTCGCTTCTTTTCGACAAGCGCTCTGTCACTTCTCTCGACTGTCGCGCGCGAACAGGCCGGCTTGGAAGAAAATATATACTATGAAACTATTACGCGATCCTTTTCGCGCGGAAGGTGATCGAAGTCACGTTCTTCGAGAAGAACGACTGCCGACGACACCGTCGCGTAACTCTCGTTCCTTACGTATCCTTCGGTGCTTCGGAAACGATTTAGCTCATGGTCTAGCGTGTTATCGAGAGTCCGCGATACTTGAAAATCTCTCTCGGCATTGCTCGACGACGAAGGTCTCTCCCGTCCTTTCCTTCGTTTCTTCTTCTTCTTCTTTTTCTTCCAAGGGCGATCAGCTTCGCGTTACGTATGCCTCGGCTGGCCGTACGCGAAGCTGACCTCGCGTCATGGATAGTCGGGGTGCATCAGATTGTACATGATCGCGAATATCGTGCAGGCGGCATAGACGCCCAAGGCAACCCACCACAGTAACTGCTCGTGCAGCCGCTGCTCGAAGTTCTTCAGTACCAAAAGGCCGATCGTTAGGCCCGCCAGGGCGCCCGTCAGATGGGCGACGTACGACACCGGCGGGCCCATCTGCTCCGCGGCGTACCTGTCGTAGATCGCGAAGCCCACATCGGCGCTGGCTGCAATCAAAGATATCAAGATTTTTATAAAAATTTCTCATTGCCTGTTTATAAGTATTACGTATGATTTCGGCATCTCGTTTTTCTACATGTGTCTCAATTTAAACTTTATCTATGAACAATCAATTTAATTATCTTACTTATCGGATTTTAAATTGAAATCAGACTCTACTTTTACTGTGTTTTCAATTAGTAGAATTCACAATTGACAGGTGCAGATAGATCGATAGACCAATTCAAAATGATGTAGCAAAGTCGAAAAATAAAGCAAGAAAATAATGCTCTTATCGTGGCATATTCTCTCTTAGAATTCTTTCTGGTTGTCTGCCCTGAAAGTACCGATGAAAAGGGTGCATAGTACAGCGATAAGGAGAGCATGAGAAGAACAAGAGAAACAAAAAAGCGAAAGAAAGTAGAACGAAAAAAGTAAGGATGCCACGAAGAGCCGAGCCGACGGCGAGCTTTGAGAAGCTCTCGAAGTGTCGTCGAGAGAAGAGCTTTCCTGCAGCTTCCTCAGCGCTTTTTTCTACGTCTGCGACTATCGTCGATGATTATGTAAGTTCGTTGTGTTCCCGTAAGAAATTTGCTTCTTCGTTAGTTAATGTAGAAATGGGCTTTGTGCGGATCAACTTTCTTTACTTCTTCAACTGTCTTTAGTTTCGAAACCTACCAAGTATTTTAATATTCTCTGAGGGGGGAGAGAATTTTTTTGATCTTCTTAATAAATGCAAATTATTACATTTCTTTTAGAGATTCTCTTAGACGTTATAAGTGATTCATAAGGTCTTACTTCTCTAGAGAGATTTCTACTTTACCTAATATAAAGTTACATCACTTCACAACAAATTTTTATAATTATATATTGTACCAAAACGGCAAATATTCAATTATTCATAAATATCCAACATTAATTATTAATAGATAATTAATAATTGACTTCCAAATTAATTTTCGTTAAAATTAAATTAATATAATATATGCGTAAAGAAGAAAAGGTTTTATCATCCTTTTTGTAAAGACGTATTTCGTTTTCCACATTTAGTAATTCTGTAATTGAGTTTAAAATTTTCGTTAACGAGATATCAACTCTATAAACTTATCGAGGCATTTATAACTTTGAGGAAGTGTACGAATTCTGATGTACATCCTTTATACTGTTTTCTTTCTGTTCTCAAACGCGATCTCTTTACATCGCTGTTGCCGTTTAACTTGGATAGCAAGGTTGAGTTATACAACTCTTGAAGTAACAAAAGCTAGACCCTTTCCGAGCTTTTCCATCTATCCACTCTCCTAACTTTATTTTCTCGACTGCAATCGGTATATCCATGAGTACATCCATTATATAATATTCTATTTTCGTATCTTTTTCATCATAACAGATGTCCTTCATTTTTATGTCAATTCTATACTATTTGTTTTCCGTTTCAACTTATAATCTGATTTTGATGGAATTGTCAAATAAAAACTTAGCTAGTTTAATATTGGGTTATACATTATTATATCTGAAGCACTTATAATAATTTTTAGACCTCATCCATTTCATTATTAAAATTTATCATTGTTATACGATATATGACTACTCCGTAGACTTTGCTTAATAATTATACGTCCCCATTTAAATTACATTTACCTATGTATAATTAAAATTAAAATTTCTTCGTCACGTAAAAATGTATTTAATATTTTCCCCGTTTTTTTTCTTTCATCGAGATGGACTCCGAGCCGATATTGTTCCATAATCTTCGACTATCGCATCTCTTTTTTAATTTTCAATCAGGCTTACTCAGGCGCGATCTTAATGACTCGATAAACACGAGTGACGACACCGTGCTCATTTGAAAATTTGACGGAGTAGCCACCTGTTCTTCTCGTGGCAAACAATCCCAACGCCGGCGAAAATTCTCCGCGGCGATCACATCTATCTTTTAATTAAAACTTCAGAATAACGACGGCTTTCGTGGCTCCTCCCTTGCGCTTTCCAGCTCTTACCACGGGGAAAAAAAGAAGGAAATTGAAATTTCAGGAGAGGTATCGAAACGAGGCGGGAGTAGAGGAAATCGAACGACTAGATGACAACGAACAAAAGTGAAGGCAATCGCGAAAAAAATATTGAAGCGTTATTGTTCGGTGAAAAATGAGGATATTTTGAACAAATACGTGTTAATTCGATATTTGACTGTACTAGATTCAATAAATGATTCCATTAATTCCATATAATTAATTTCATTTCTAAATCTGTTAATTAAACGAAACTGTCAACATTCGGAAATATTTCTAAGATATGAAAATTCAAATCTCTCTCCCACTTGAATTCCTTCACCGAGAGTTCTGATTGCAGTTGATAGTGGGGCGCATTTTCTTCGCATCTTAAGACGTTACGGAAGGCGAGAGACATCTCGCCACGTCGCAGACTCCTGCGAGAGTGTCATTTGCATTCGCGGCTGAACGGATGACCCGCTTCCACGTCGTGAGAGAGCGCGTTTATCGATCAAGCTCTACTTCGCTCGTCAAGCTCTCGCGCGCAGGGATTACGATGTAATCCAAGTCGAAGCGCGTAGATCGGAACGGCCCCGGGCTGTTACCACCCGCGGACAGAAACTATGCGAATATATTGGGAACGGCGCGAGTAGGAGAAAGGGAGATAGGGAGAAAGCGACGGCGGATATCCGAATCCGCGCTGACGGTAATCAACCCCTTAAACAAGGTTATTGAAGACTCGAGAGGCTCCGTCGAGGTGAATTTGAGGCGACTCTAGGGCCACTAGAACCAGATAATGCGCACGTACAGTGGCGGTCAGATTACGTGCTATACGGGCCCTCGATACTAGAGTTCTACGTCTTTGCCAATATCATGCTATTATTACGCTACGTTGCCATAGGCGCCGAGTTCTGAGATTGTACCCTGCTCCGCGAGGTCCGAGGCACTTCACTTTAATCTTTAAGGACGCGTCTGCAAATTCGCGACTCTAAAGGTCTTCATTACTTTGTATAAAGAGACTAGTGGAAAGACGAGATACCGTTCAGAAACTATTCTCCTCAGCTTTTAAATATTTCTCTCCAATTTTTCATAATGAGGATTAATCCCCCTTTTATCTATATCACGAATACGGTATAATCCCTTAAAAATTATTTTCCACAGCGAGGATTAATTCTCCTTTATCTACATCGCGAAATTATAATAATCCTTTAAAAATCTTTTCTACCACAATATATTACTCGGAATATGTTACAATATTTGTCATGTGATATTTCATATATTACAGTAACTTATTTAACTTTTGATAATTCGTCTGCAATGTTTAATTTTTAGTAAGGAACAAGGCGTGATTAATGTACGCTATCGTCGACGCCAATGGTCAATCGTGACTGCTCTCGAAAGCAGTTCGACCGGAGATATCGAGCTGGCAGGACGAAGGTAGATAGGATTGGTAGTCGCGGTGGTTGCGGGCCGACGATCGAGGAAGTAAGGTCCACTTACCGATGACGAAGATGCCGATGAGCCGAACTATCCCGAACTCCATATTGTTGTAGTTGAGGAGGACGTTGGCTAGATGCGCCGCCAGAAGGGCGTAAACGCCCCCGCTCGCCCCGACGAGGTATACGTCCGTGTCGAACACCGACGTGCCCAGCGAACCTGAAACCACAACGGATATAACTTCTTAATAACTTCTTAATTACTGCACCAAACGTTTCATTTTTTTTTCGAATCAACGATTTACCGCATTTTCCCACTTTTCTGAACAATATCCGCAATAGCAACGATTAATTGTGAAATTTGACATCCATAGCATATCGCTACTTCAACTTTGTATTGAGATATAAAGTAAAACTATTTCTTTCGAAAAATGGTAAATTAAAGTTTCGTTTCTGTAACTAGATTAATTTGTACTTGTAGCAGCGTGAAATATATTTCAGCATTAAATTTGAAGGGTCGCGAAGCAGTAAAAATTATTTTTTCACGTATGCACTATATTATTCCACCTAGTCTCTCAATTCGCAAATACGCGGAATTATATAATCAACGAAATTTTTCGAGAAGAGAAAACCGAGCGTTCTCACGAAGCTGCGAGAGCTTGCCGTCGAGAGTTTCGGTCATTGTCTGTCGAACTGGGAAAAGCTCGTTCTCGAACAACCGCGAAGTGCGGACAGAATTTTCCGCTTTCGCCGCCCTCAGCGAATAAAATAAGAATAATATTCGCTCTCAACAACTCGAAAGTTCGCACGGTTCCGCGCTCCAGTTTAACAACGCCAAAAACTCTCTCTTTCTCTTCCTCCCTCTTGTCCTTGCCATCACTCTTCCTCCAGTTCGTTCGGAAACATCTGTTGCTCCACTGTGTAATGTGGAAAAAGCTCGTCGGAGAACGAGTGCACGGCGTAGGAATTGGAATACAGTATATGCGGACTCGTACACCCCGGTTTCTGCAAACCTTCATTTTCTTCTATTTTAAGATAATCGAATAAAGAAACATTATCTTAGAATTACGCAATATTTTAGACATCAGAAACGTTTAATGTGTATAAAATCGCAAATCTCCATTCCCTCTTTCATTAATATAATTTCATATTCTTGTAATTGCGTTTATAGTGAACTCATGTTGTCCCTGCAACGCGTTCGCCATTTGGTCGATTCGCAACGTTGACAGTACAAAGCGCTTCCGGGCGTGTATAGCTAACCCCGGTTATTAGAAGCGGAATTAGGAGCCTGTCTCCAAGTACCTGCCTCGTAATTTGACAGACTGCCCACGGCTCTCGGATGCTGGGGGTAGTACTCGCTGCAACGCGTTTACGATACGCGTAATAACGAGAGATGGTTGATACAACATTACGAATATGAGATTACGGGTAATCTGATCAACATTTGTACAACATGTATTTCTCAATGTACGATCATACGCACGAAAACATGCATCTTTATTGTGTAAGTCCTAATTATTAAGGTATAAAGATTGTCATGTAATAATTCGAGAATTTTTACGCATATGTCTGAAAATATATCGAATAACATTGTGTTCCAATTACACGCCGAACCAACGATAGAAGACAATTCGACGCACGATGTATCGCAATAACAGCAGCGCGTTCGACAAACTCCGCAATTCGCATGTAACGTGTAGCATCGTCGAACGAGCGTGTAGCGCAGCGCGCAACAATTTCAACCCCGGGAGCAACGGTAATGTATCAGACACACGATCGCGCTAGTTAAACATTAATATCGCGCCGGGCAGGCGGATGGTGCTTCGAGAATCGATGCCGCGCCCGCCTATATATCGTGGGAAATGAGCGAGGACATTAGTCGCTTCCTATGTGGAAATGGTAGCGACTGGCCGGGTGCTGGTGATTCGGCGCGTCTGGAGTGGCCGGGTACCACCTGACACCTGGGGACCTGTGCTGACCGATCGCCCTCCGCGAACCTTAACCGCCCGACCCACCTTTGATCCGTCCTAAATTACGAGTACCGTTCGGACAATACGTCGCGTTGCGTCGCGTCCACTCTGACGAGGTCGCCCCGATTTATTAAAGCCGTCGCTCCTAATCCGCCGCTGTTGATATACGAGATGTCGGGGATGTTCCCCACATTCTCTTTTAGCTACGAATTCTTCCTGTAAACCGCAGTACGTTCTTCTCTAATAAAAATGTCGAGGCACCGATGGCTCTTGAATTATATATAAACGCTTGAAAAACTAAAGGATAATTAATTTTAATGAAGCTCCGGAGAGAACGGGGGAGAGAACGGAAGACCGAGTAAACAACACCTATTCTTCAGGTAATTTCAGGTGGACTGTTCTCTTTCATTCTCTTGATTTTTTTTTTTAAATTATAGACTTGCGGATAACACGTCGGATTGTGTCATGCGTATTGTGCGAGATTTCACACGCGTGACATCCCTGTTTCTTGCGAAACCGACGATTCAATTGAATTCGTCGCTACGCACTGGTCATTAACGCGCGACCTACATCGAGCTGCAGCAGCAGCCTTCACAGGAGACCCATGCGAAGCGCCCCTGTTTCGTAAACTACCTACACGGAGTTTCCGCAAAGCGCAAATCGCGTCTAAGCCGGTGTGCACCGGAGCGACGTGGAAATGCATTAAGGATGCAAACATCAATTCGTGCGAGTTCGCGAACGCTCCGAATTACCCGCAATGAATTATTACCGTCCGCTTAATAAATAATTGAGTCACATCCAATCGGAACAAGGGAGCAATTATTCGAGACGCACGGAATTAGGTAGCTCACAATATAACTACTGAGACCGTCGCGCTCCGATGGGCATCAATATTAAGCAATTCCTCGAGGATGCAGCTGCATCTATCGCGGAGATTAAAACAATTAGCTCCGGTAAAACTTCATGTGATGTTAGTAAGAAATCCGACGTAGAAATGTGATTATAAAGACATTAATAAAATGATAAATTACTAATATTTATTATAACACTTGTAAGGTTAGAAAAAAGCTAAGGAAAAAACGTGTGATTTATTGCCACGTCTGTAATGCAATATAATGCAATAATGTCGCATAGCTGCAACGGCGGTAATACGATAATAAAAGAGAGAATTTAGGATCTCAGCTGTCATCGCCAGTCTGTTTGTCGTCGTGCCATAGTTAATTGAAAGTTGAAGCACGCCGAGAGACCACTTTACCCCCGTGCACGACGAACCATGCTTCCCTGCTGTAGTAATTGACTCGAGTTAACGGATACTAGCTCAAGAGGCTGCTGATTCCCCTCATCCGCTCTCTCCTTGGTCCAACTTAGACGATGCTGCGAGTATTTACGGTTTACCGTCATTTACCTAACCGAGACTATAGGAAACGAGCCATAGCAGCGAATAGCTTATTCACCACGCTACCAAATTAACAAATCGATACTTCGCTGATTGACTCACTTTAGTATTTAATTATCATCTTAAGTCAGAATTGTTAATCTTTTTTTAGAATTGAAGTATTTAACTAGCATTATTAATTAAAATTCCCTTCGTTTTTCTATCGTTAAATTTCACACATATACGTATTCTGATAGATTTTGTTACTCTAAATATGATTCTATTTAAATAATATTTATGTAAACAAATTTTATTCGTTACTTTTGAAGTGATGCTAATATTGCAGATAATAATTAACAGATTGCTGCATTGTTTAAAGATCGTTCAACTGTACTAGTTTCGCGTTTGCTACGTTTTCTCGATATAAATGGTATCGCCATTCTCGCGATTAAATTAAATTAGTCTCGTAATTGCAAGAAACGTTCGCGTGGAATTAATTACGTAGTTTCAATCGCTAAGGCGCATGTATAAAAAATGAGCGCGTTAAGGGATCAAGCAAGGATTCTGTACGCTTTCTAGCAACTATATAAGGGAGGTACGTGTCGCATATACCGCATGCAGATAAGAAGAAAGACGAAAAAGGTAAAAACTAGGTAATGGCAAGCAAGGCGCGTCGCGAAAATTAGCAACCTAGCGCGAGGACGAGCGCGATGACTAAAAGAAAGAGGAAAAGGAAAAAAGAAAAGGGTCGCGAAGCGTAATAGAGTCCTCGCGGACTTCTCGTGGGTTATGAAATTCATCCGAGCCTTCGTTAGTGCCTTCGGCTTTGCCTTAAGGAAGAAAGCATGAAAGGAAGGGAAGTGGGTCGACGCGGTCTGCCAACGTGATGCACCAGCGCGAATTAATGTCTTCGCGACCTACTGCTATGATTACAGCGTGCAGCTCTATCCGTATCTACCGCTTTGCAACTTGCTGCAATCAGCCTGTCCAACAATGAATATCGCTAACTTTGCTCAGATATGAACATGCCGGGAATCTCGCTGTTGACATTCGCATGACTGAATGGGGATTTACGAGAATTTTACCTTATAACTTCAATGAGACGTCCCAACTTCTTTACAGCCGCGACAAGTTTTCAACGCCACGAGAATCTAAGTTCGGGAGCTTTAATAATTTACTTTAAAAGTAATTGGGTTTTTTTATCGATTAGTTGTGTGATATGAGATTTAACGCGCGATAAGGTGCCGCACATATTTTTCAGTGTACAGAATATCATCGATTAACGACTCGTTGACACCAATAACGGAGTCTGTTGGAACCAAACGGCGCGACGTGCAACAGGTGCAACGAAACCAGCACGGAGGCAGCGTCCAATAGCAAAAAAGATATGAAAAGGGTCGGAGATGCAGACACTCATATGATTCCTGTCGTTTTCCAATCCTAAGAAAATTTTGCATATACGAAAAACAAATATGACGATAAATTTGATTGACGAATGATCGAATTAAAAGGTTTGAGACTTAGAAGAGTTTAATATTTCGAGTTTTTAATTAAAACATTTTAACGATATAATTTTTATGTAGGGGAGACCGGGGCAAGTCGGCCAACTATTTACATTTTATTTTTTTTGTTTTTTTATAAATAGCATTTTATATCTATTTTTGGTATAATTCGAAAGTACAATCCTTTGGCAACAAAAAAATATATATACTGAAAAGCTTAAAAGTAAATTTGTAAAGGAAATTCATTTTATCTTCAAAGATATCTAGCGAGTCAACTTGCCCCGTTAACCCATAATGGCACACGATATGGGATAAGTTGCCTACACCGAAAAAAATATGGTTCAATTCAATTAACGTTGATGTATGGTTTACCATAAACATATAAAAAATTAATTTTACTTTATTTTCACTATGTTATATACTCAGGCTATATTAAAACTATGATGTAGCATATATATTTAATTAATATGTATTATTATTGTGAAATATATAACAAAATTCATCCAACTTGGATTGGTGCTGTTGATACATTATTTTTTTGTGTAGGTATGTATTAAATAAGTGGAAAAATGCACACGAACACGCCGTACCAACCTTCCCGATTTTTCTCTCTCTCTTTCGTGTCAACATACCCCAAAGCCAGTTAAATTCTTCAGGTCATGTATATGGAGCATGATATAAAAATTGTTTAAAAATTCGTTAAAATGTAATTAACTAAATATATTTTCTAACTGCGATAGCAATTAACACATACAATTTTACATTTATCAATAATATAAATGAATTTACGAGATTGTGAGAATTTACTTCTACTTATAAAAATGTAATTTAATGCCATTATTTTATAACCGTTGCTCATAATACAATGCAACTTATGTCATATGTGTCAAAGATGATTTTGCACTCCCTACTTGTTTGATTTTGAAATTTGTTTAAAAATTGCCGAAATATAAGCAATGTGTCAACTTACTCCTGTAGCCAACTTGCCCCGGTCTCCCCTAATTGCGTAAAGGCCGGTCCACACGCAACGTTTTGTACACCGTTTTGCCTGCGCAGTTCAAGACGTTGCAGAGAAGACGTTGCGTCTGAACAGGAAAACTGTGCAATTATGTGAACTGCACGGAGACGGAACACGGAGACGAAAAACTATGCTCAAGAGCATAGTTTTCTGTGACTTGTACAGACATGTCGATGCGTGTGGACGCCCCCTCCGTCTTCTCTACACATATTGTTCAGTTTTTCTCAGATAACGGTGCCAATTAGAAGGAAGAATGACAGATTTTCGGCATTGCTCACGTGAGTTTCTCACGGAATTTATAGAATTATATAAGAGCTTGCCGTGCTTGTGGCGAATAAAATCAAAAGAATAGTGACCGTAATGAAAAGAATCAAGGTATACGACTTTGGTCGAAAAGTACAAAGAAATTGACGACGCAGCAAACAGAGAAACTGTGCACTTGAGATGTTTAATTTGCCTTCTTTTTGCAAGACAAATTGCAAAAATTGACCAAAGCAGCACTTGCTCCATGATGGAATTTGCAAAACTGAATGGGAAAAACGATGCCGAAAACTGTACTGTGTGGACCCCACTAAACTGCAACGCTTTTTACATCATTTTACTTGCGCAATCATAACTGAATAAAAAAACGTAGCGTGTGGACCGGCCTTAAACCAGCAAAATCGTTGGATTCAAAGTCGAGAAGATTTAATAATATCAAAAATGTGCTTCTTTTACGTGACCTTCTTTTAAGAACAGTCTAATTTTTGAGAATTTTGAATTCTGGTACATTTCCCTTATTTTTTCGATTCCATAACACTAAAAAAAAGTTAAAATCGTACATACATTAATGTGGACGCATGTTCATTTGTCAACGCGACAAAATTTTATTAGTGATACACTAATCTATAAGAAAAAGCATGGATGGAGACGACGTTGCGCCTCGCTCGCGCCATCGAATACGAGGGAGAAATCGAGGGAAACGGGGAGGAAATTGCGGAAATGCGTGCACGGCGCTCCGACGTGAAATAAAATGCTCCGTATCGCGCGGGGTGGAGGAGATAGGTGGGAAAATAGAGCGCGCATTTTAGAATGCGCGCGTGCTAGGCACGTCGATGCATTCGTAAAGAGCCCCTCCCGGAGGCGAAAAACGGATAGGACGGCCGGAACGAAATGGCTGGAAAACAACGAGTGTCGGAGGTTCTCTTTCGCTGCGCAGAGAGAACCCCGCTCGATGCGCTCTCGCGGCGTTAAAAAATTAGTAGTTAACCACTTAAGCGAGACGCCGACGTGAGCCACGGATACGGGTGTGCGCCCGTATCGGTGCATTTTTGCACGTTCCTCTCTTTTTATACGGCCGTACTTATTCTACACGTTCTGGAACATTACGTTCCTGCAAGCGAATTCTCACGATTTCGCATGCAAATTATTAATTGTGGGGTATTACAGCTGGGTATTACTGAATTAGGAATTTTTTTGTTTTCCTTATTGGCATAGCATTAAAGAAAATATTTTTTGTGTCGGAAAAGTTTCCTGCGTGCATAAAGGTGAAATAATATACCTGGTGCATTCTCTTATTACACTGAGAGAAAAATTTATGATATTTGTGACTATAATGAAAAGTTAAATAATTATGGTTAGGTGCACCATTTTTATAGTTATTACTGCTATAATGTTAGTAATAATAACAAAAAAATAGTTACAAAAACCGTAATTTAACTATAATTATTATAGTTAATTATTATTAATCATTATAGTTGACACCTTTTTTAAACTATAATAGTTACAGTTAAATTATGGTATTTGTAACTATTTTTTTGTTATTATTACTAACATTATAGCAGTAATAACTATAAAAATGGTGCACCTAACTATAACTATTTAACAAACTATTTAACTTTTCATTATAGTCACAAATATCATAAATTTTTCTCTCAGTGTAATTGTATAATCATCGGTATCTGTTTTATAGAGAAAAATTAAGAGCAGCCGGGAATCACACAAAATGAGCGAAATTTACGCTGCGTGGACACGATATCTTTCACATCTGTTGGATTCGCGGTCGAAATCATACGTTCGTTACCCCATGCAAAAGGATGATAATCTGCAGTCGCTGCTGCTCACATTTACGAGCGGAAACAATAGCGGGTTTTCGCTATAAACCACAATATGGAACGGTATTAGCGATGTCAATCAGGCGCCAATTAGATATCCACCAATTTAATTCGCAATTGTTAACGAAGAAAGGACATTCGCGAGCAACCTCCCAGGAACAAAGGCGATTACCGTGCGAGAGGATGTGGGAGGAAGAGGGAAGCGGAAAATCGAGCGTGCTGTTAGACGCGAGTGCAGGCGCGCCGTTGCATTCGTAAAGAGGTTTCGAGCGAGAGAGGTTGTGGGAATGGAAGGCGACGGAGAGAGAACGGGGACAAAATGCGAGGCCTCCTCCCTTTTCCTATTCCCGTTACGCGTCCGCCACCGGTCCTGCCGCGCGCGATGCGAAATTCTAAGCCCCGTCGTTCCCGTGCAAACGAGACACGACGGGCGTCCAAGGGTTGCACGACTACGGGGGGAACGGTAGCAATGGACCTCGAACCGAAAAAACACATTCGGATGGGTACTATCGAATATAGAAGCTCGCTCGTAGGTATCAGCTCTCTATCGATATAGTATTGTTAGAATTTGAGAAATGCGACAGAAGTAAGCTATCTGCAACACTAATTGACCCTGTATTAGTTTCAATCACACTATTAAATATTAAAGGATCTCGAATTTAAATCAATCCCTTAAGTTAAATAACATTTTGTTATTTTTAACTTCCACACTTCGTGTGTCGAAATTTATTATTTTAACACAAAACACATGTGGTTACATGTGATAACAAAAAAACAACCGCATCTAATTAACTCATTTCTGTGATTGAATTGCTTAATTTCAAAGTAAGCAGCGTCCAATATCCAATAAAATATGAATAATGATAACGTATATAAAAAATGTATAATAAATTAAATTTAAGTCAAATTTAATACATTTCTTGAGATAAATTGTTTAACTCCATTGTTTTAGTTAAATTAACGACATTTTAAGTAGAAGCAGTGGCGACCTATAGAAATGATTAGAAATAATTCAAATTAGGTATAATTTGACATTACGAATTTAACGGTGCAATTTATGTTTCTCGTTCTGTTTTTTTAAACCTACAAATCTTGAAACAAATAAATAAAAAAAAGAAGAAAGGAGGATCTTAATTCGTATCGATGCCATCGCTATCTTCGTCGATGCAGTTATGTCATTTACCGGGTCGCTGCGAGTGATGCGCCGTGAATACTGTGTCGTCCACTCGGAAACAACAACGCGTGCATGCCTCGTGCGTATATATGCGAGCGGCACGCAGCGAACACGGGCGTCGCCGTTTCTACGTAACCCGATGCATAAAATATAATGTGTGAAGTACGTTCCGAGCATGGGGAAAAAAGACGAAAAGCCGTCGGAATTTTATGGCTACGGCCGCGATATTTATGGCAACAGGATTCTGACGCACATGTGCAGCGACGGAATATGAGAGGAATCGACATTGACGAGCAGCTCTTTTTCCTTTTTACGATTCGCTTACACCGTCGAGACTCTTCAGTCTCGAGTGATTAGTTATTAAACATTCGGCTCGCGTTGCATCATTCGATGGAAAAAATATACGGTTGTTACTCGCGTGATTACGCGGCCGCAGCGTATAATTGTTAATGAAACTAATGAAACATGTCACCGGGATGGATGCCGGTATTTATTACGCAATCACTGAAAAGAGTGTATTGTTCATGTAACATGCGTAACACTGAATATTAAATGTAAATTTTCAAATTTGATTATGCAATTGTATTAAAATTATTTATATGCGTGTACGTTTTTGTATAATAGTACACTAAGGAAAAAAATTGATTACACGGTCTAAATTTGTATAGTTGTTGATCCAATGGTTGATTTAACAATTATTAAGTTGCATTAAAAAAGGTATAGTTCACATTCATGTCAACCATCAAAATTTTTTGATCAAGAATTAGTTAATTCAACTAATATTCAGTTAAACCATCTAATGTTTAGTTAAACGTATCGGATTAAATATTTTAGTTGAATGAAATACATTTTGTGCTTTTCAACAAATTTTTTTTCTCAGTGTACAAAAAAAATCGCTCGAAATATTTTCTTAGTTTCTTCATTTTGTAGTCATCAATATTTCGTAGTATATAATATTTCGGTAATCATTCGGTAATAGAATATCATCGAGGGTTCGATGTTTATTGCAGGACCGTTGGGAAATATGTATAACATAAATGTAATAACATTTTAATATTGAACGAAAAAGTTACTACGTCATATTACGGTCCTTTATAATGTTATTGGCTTTGATATATGAACCATTTTTAACGACAAAATAAATTTAGAAATATGGCATTTGTAATATTCTTTTTATGTCAAAAAGTTATTTTCTCCTACTCCAATATACTGGATTATTTCTATATAATTATAATTTTTCATTTTAATGTAGCGGCAGGTTGTTGCTCGAGATCATTCGTTCGGATCCAACGCGATTAGCGTCTCCATGGAGTTATATCCACCGCGACAGCCACGACCGGTTCTCAAAAATAAAAAATTCACGTCCGCGAGCATTCAATCTCGTGAAGAGCGATGGTTCAAAAATGCTGAAATTTCCAGCGCGCCCACTATTCGCACCCTCGCACTATTCGCAACTCTCTCGTTCTCCCATGCGCGCGCATTTTTGCGAAACTTTCGGCATTCTGAGCGCGATCATCGACACGCAAAATTTTGGATCGAAAGCGAGGAGTTCGTCCAGTATCAACATTTTGTACATCCCGCATTTCGTTCCGTTGTTTTAATATCCCTTTGACGCAATGGCGGTAGGCCGTGTCCGCCGGGGTTTTTGCGCTGAAAATATTAAAACGGGCGGAGGGGGTGGAGAAAAACACACAATGGCACACACACGCGCGTGTACACACAGATATATTTGCACGCACACACAAAAAGGTGGCGAGCAAGAAGAGCGGAACCGTACATCAATGGCTGCACAAAGCGCGTTCGGATTCCTCGCGATTAAAATGTAGTGTAAACGGCTTTTACTGCCGCTACCCCCTCGTGTCCCCAACTCATTTTTTTTATTTCTGGTAAAACTGGCCGTTGCACTCTTTCGCGAGTTAGCGCAACGCAGCCAGACTTCGGGAAACCACGTATCGCGCACATCGTTCTCGAAATGGGATAAATTGCAATTTGCCGATATCGACAAAATTGGCTGTTGAAGTTGTGTCCATTTTAGAAAAAAAACGAAAAAGGTATATATATACAGTATAAATAACAAGTTTAACAAAATTATATATATATATAACAAGTGCTCAAAAACGATATAAAACAAAACACAAAAACAAAAAATTAATAATATAGAAGAACAAAAAAATTATTACTAAACAACGACAACCCGACAATATTTTTTCATAGACTTGATGCTCACGTAGCGTTTGGTCGCCCAATTTAAAGTTTCTCTCAGTCATCAAGCTCTCGTTGTTTCCGGGATGATCGAAAGAAATAAGTGGGTAGAGACTCTAACGAGTCGGGACAACGCGATCTCGTGCTGAAAGGAAAGTTAAAGGCGTGCAAAAGAAAGAGAAAAAAGAAAACTTGAAGTATCGATTCTCGGAGTCAGGGGTCCGGGTGTACTATCGTCGTCGTCGTTGGCTATCTTCGAGTCGAGTTAATGCACCGGGAACTGGCCGCACGCAGTCGTGCATACGAACGACGAGGCGCGTCGTACGACATGCAAATACCGTCGTATAATTGCTGGTGTCACGCAATCGACTCGACAGCGCCGCGACGACGACGACGACGACGACGACGACGACGACGACGGCAACGGCAACGGCAACGGCGACGGCGACGGCGACAACGACGACGACGATGACGACGGCGCTTTGACACGAAGCCGTATCCGTTCCCCAGCAAAAAACTCTATATCGGGAAACATTTTTTAGCGATAAAAAAAGAAGCTCGCGAACGGAACGGCGAGCATGTCGCACAAAATCGACGAGATGGAATTAATAAGAATAAATGACTCGCTACTCGAATAGATTGATGATATTGTTCGCCCATTGTCGCGAATTCGATCTTTGCAGATGCCATTGACAATTTGTTAATCGTTTAACGACAAAGCTAAATATTTATCATTTAGATACAACATGGCTTTTTGGTATAAATTCATTAACATGAAATTAATTTCATTAACATGATATAAATTTCATTAACATGAAAGAATTTTAATTAAGATAATTAAATTTATCTAACAGTCACATGTAATTTTACACAATAAAGAGATCGAGATAAACAAAATTTTTCGCATTTAATATCTCGAGATGTATCATAAACATCCAATTTTAATATTCAGATTAATTCTCATTTTCAGCATCCAAAAATAAAGTTTTCATAAAATAAATATATACGTATTATTTTTTATCAATACAATTTATTTACGTACGTCATGTAAAGTCGTTTATTCTGTAAAGTTGGTACAACGGCAAATCTTTACCTCGCAGTGCTATTTGCTCCAACGTCCGAATTTCCAAGTGGAAATGGTCGAGCAACAGGGAGGACAGGGAGTACAGCCAGCAATAAGCGCGACGATGTCGTAAACGACATTAATCCGCGCCATCCCGGAGAAGTGCATTTATAAGCTACTCCCGGTTTCACGCCGCACTGAAGATAATTTACACTCATGTGGTGCACCAACCGCATAATTTAAAAGGTTGATTTACGCGCTTTATTATTTTGATAGTTGTTTCAGCGGTTTTTTCCTTTTTTTCATCAATATCGCGCAATATTAATTGGTGCATGCAATACAGCATGCATTTTCGCTTTTATAACAATAAAATGTATTTAAACGATAATACATGATTGTAACAATATGACAAGTGGCTGATTATATTAACTCTTAAATGAGAATAAAAACAAGTATCTTGAATATATATATTCCAAATAATATTAACATCATAAACATTTAAAAGAGTAAAGGGCCAATAACGAGCAAACGAATATCAAGATATAAGATGTTTAATAGATATAATTCAATAGGTATAAAAAACAAAAATTGGAACGTTTCAGACTTCACAGAGTCATCTTCAGCCAATAGATAAAAAAGGTTAAGTTCTAAAAAGGTTACATGTAAACAATATTTTGATAGGAATGTAATTTTGGGGGTATGGTATCTTTGATGGAGATGGAAAGTGGAAGGTGGAAAGTGGAGTATGAATGTCTTCCCCAAAAATACCATCCACGGTTGGTTGTGTTGAGTAGGATGGTGACTCCACTATGTGTGCCAACGTCTGGCCCCGACGTCTGGCCGTTAGATGTTCTTGCTGAATTTGTTTATATGTTGTTATCTGTGCGACCAAGTACTATCGTGAGAAAGCGCGCTCGCGCGCAGCAACAAACGTGGTGCCGGGCTGCCGCTTTATAGGGGCATACACGGCCCCCACATAATAAAGAACAAAAGGAAGCATATGTCGGCGCAAACAATGTCAATCCTTGGAACAAATTTTGAACCATTCAACGCATAAAAATGTTAAAGATAAAAAATAAGTTATTAATACCAAAATAAAGCCAGATAACAAGAGCCACCTCAAAATTTGAAAGCATAAAATTAAGAAAAGATACAATGGATACGTCGATCTAAGAAAGTCCGCCATGAAATGTAGTCCGAGAATATCTATTAAACATCTTATACCTTGACATTCGTTTTTTGCTCGTTATTGGCCCCTTACTCTTTTAAATTTTGTTACACACAAGCCTTTAATTAATTAAAATTTTTTTCCTTTCTATCTACCATAAACATTATTTTTTATTTAAAAACAATTGTAACAATTGTAATAATAATTCGAAACGTTGCAATAATAAACATTATAAAGTCTTAACAATAAGTTCCAATAAAAATTAATATAAATATAAATTAATTCCTAATATATTCTTCGGAATCGTCACTTTCACGTAATTAATTTAAACAGGTAGCAATATTTGAAATCGTTGCGAGATATGCGCGTAGTTATTTCCTTTTACATTCTTACAGGAAAAAAAATGTTTTACGGTGTTCAAGATTAATCGCGATACATCCGTCGCCACAATTCGATCAATGTTAAAGAGCCGGTCGGAGGAAGAAAAGCGAACGATGAAGGCGCGTGAAGGTGGAGTACCGTCGTGATGAGAGGAAGGAGGAAGAGACGGGGAGTGTTGGTGCCGTTGCACTTGCGTCGTTGCAATCGCATTACATCGTCGCGACCGCGATGCATACGAAGTAATCTCGTCGCGGTGGGCTCAGACAAGCTGTCGCCGCGGCGCATTCTTGCGGGTGACTTTAGACGAACAGAGACGGAGATACGCATCGTTCGAAACATCGCGCGAAAACGGGAACGAGAAAACCGGGATAAAACGGTTAGACGAAGACAATCGGAAATGCGCAATCGAGAAATTTCGCGAGATATGAAAACGACAGAGACGCGGAGATGGCAGTCGATAACATTTAGAAAAGCTTGATGCCTCGGTCGTAAATTGTAGCGGCGTGAAAAGCACGGGAGAACATCCTTCCCACTTTCGTAGTCCTCGTGCATCTTTTGTTGCGCATAAACGATTTATTACATCTACTTCCGACATATCGTTTAACTAGTTAACTATTTTTTTCACTCTTATATTTATGGTTGCGATATATTTTTTACTACGCGAAATTTCTCTTGAGTCTCATCTTGAAGACTATTATTACAGCATTTACATCAATTTGCATTTGCAACACGCAATTTTTTCGGTATTTTGTACTGTATTGTAATAGCGTATAAATGTGAATGCATTAAAGAAACATGCACCGCGTCCACTCTTGCTAATTCACTAATAGTAACGTTGCCGCACTACTTTGAAATTCCTATACCTTCGTTCTCCTATCTAATTCCTGAATCCTCTTTGTCCCCCGTCCGGCTGGAGTTAATTATTCATGCGCTCCATTTTGCCACGTTTTACTTTCATGACCGCTAATAACTCGGGATCTGCGTCTAATCGAATTTATGCAAATGACAATTAGATGTATACAGATACGTTTGCCCGCACATGTATCCCTGTATACACATTTCGTATATACATACACATGGGACAGAACAATTTACCGGAATTACTCGGTTGCCTTTGTTGTTTCGATAAATATGCAAAAATGTTTCGCACAGAAATTGGTTGGAAAGGGAACAATGCGGTAATGTAAAAGCAGCAATATTACCACTTAAAATCCTTAAATGGTATAACACGATATAATATAAAAAAATAAATGTTAGGTAAAAAGTTTTTTCGTTCAACACGATAAATTGTAAAAAATTCAACCTGTCATCGAAAACATTCTGGAGATCAGGTTGCTACAATTATTTGGAAAATGCACAGAATTACGAATGAAAAGCGCGCTGTTTCATTATCCAGCTGTCAGCGTACTTATATTAACATTAACAAATTTTAATTAAAACGCCTCGTTATAGCAGGGAGCATATGTTCGGATAATTAGCGCCTGTATATCTTGGACATTTTGGATTTCAGTTATGGTATTCGCGTTTTGTGATATATCTGGCTTGTGTTTATATATATATATATACACCGAATTTATAATTTCGACGATTCTCAAATTATGTAAAAACACATTCCCTACGAGAAAATTTAGAAACACGAAAGAGAAATAGAGAGAAAAAGATAATGGATTGGATTGTCAACTGACTCTCATTGTATGTACTTAATAGAAATGAATTTTAAAAAATTCTGACTAAAAAATTACAAATATAACAAAGGATATGCGTTTTTTATATGAAACTTTTTTAACGTATTGCGTTATAAAAAGCGCAACAGTTAATTGAATAATGAATTAAAATAATTAAACAGTAAAATATTTTTACACAAGAAATTTAACTATTTCAAAGTAGATGAATATATAGATGGATACTAGGCAGTTTTTGAGCTCAATAATTATTTCGAGCCAAAATTTTGTTTGATTTAACTTGATGCACGGCGAAACGCGAAGATTAAACGAGCATTAACGTAGATGCATAAATCGTAGATGCACCATAACATAATTCACATTGCAGACGACATTACTCACCGGCAAGAACCCCGGCCATGTAAACCGCGGCGATCCTCAGGCTTCCGTGAACCATTTCCAAGGGAAGTCCCACGACCACCTGTACCCCCAGGTTAAACAGCAGGTGAAGCCACCTGAAAAAATGTAACCGCGTGGTAAATTACTGAGGCATGTCAATTGTTCTGTTAGAGCACGAGATGCTCCAGGAATTTAATTCAATTACGGTACAATGTGCATGCAAGCAGCATCTGAGATACGTCTATGACGTACTCCATTATTGCAGGATCAATCGGAACAGCTGTGTGATGTTACAGTAAATACAATATTGAAACATCTTTTTTCAAATATAAATACAATAATTATCGTAGAGTCGTTAGAAACACAAGTCACCTACTACACTGAGAAAAAAAGCTGTTGCTTCAATTAAAGTGGTATCACGGGGTGCCAAAAACATAAGTAGTTCATTCAATTGTATTATTAATAGACCCAATAATTATATACTTAATAATTATTGTAAAATTATTTTAGAAAATAATAATTATCTATTACATTAACGCAAAGTATTGCGGTCATTTACGTCGATATTGCGAGTACTGTATTAAAATAATTAGGTACAGGAAACTCTCTCTTTCACGTAACCGTCGCGAAGTTTAACCGCGAAGCCCGAGTTAACACGTCGGTACAACTTTAGCCGCCGAAGATCTCGGAAGTTCGCGATGTAGATCCGAGAAAGGAGAGGTTGTCGTTAATCGTGAATTATAACGCCGCGGGCAGTCGGCTATAGTTTTAATTAGGAACATCTCGTTAGCGATGTTCCCCTCGCCGCGGCAGATAAGACTCGACGACGGCAGCGGCCAAGACGCCGCGCCGCGCCGCGCCGGGGGAAAAGTCGAAAATGCGATGAGTGCGATTCGCGGTGAGTTCAGCGCAGGCGGTTCGTGACTATCAGCGCGGCCGAGAGAATTACGGTAATTGTGCTTCACTAATTTGAACGGCGGAGTGGATCGCGGCCAAACAATATTCTTATTCGCTCGGGGCGCCGTTTCGACAAGAGTGCCGCCGAGAAGGTTACGAAGAGCGCCGCGGAATGAAATAATTGCGAGATACCAGCCGCGGTCGGAGGAAAGTTTTATCAGCGACTTCTGGGCCGCAGAAGCACGAAAATCCGATACCCGGCCGTTATCGCGAAACTTCGGCCGACTAATTATTACATCTCGCCGAGGCGCGCGGACGCGATGTCAGACGGAGGCAACAATAAATCTCGCAGGAAATGGCGTAGTTTCGCAGTTTCATAAAATACCGCGAAATGCGAATAAAATGGAGGGAAATAAACGTTTATGCCATGAGGTATCTCGGCGTCATTGAGTTGAGATTAGAACCGAAGTCGGAGGGATTTCTCGAAGCGAATTCGGCAGCGAGACGGCTGGAACAAAAGCAACGCGAACGATAAGAGGGAGGATTATACGATCGAGACGTTTGATCCTCGGATAATTCGGCCGACCAACCGTGGCTATCGGTGAAAGAAAACTCCGCAAGGAAAGGGACTGTAGAGCAATTATGAATATTATCTCGCAGGAAAGAGGAACTTTCTAAGCTCGGAGAATGATCGTTCTTCTTATCTAACGTGTCGCACGCTCGAGAGCGTGGAAAATCTCGGAGAGCGATTCTAGTTGACACGGTCGCGAGATCTAGGTTGTCGTGAGAACGCGCGCGACAAATGCTGCACTATTATCTTTTACTATAGTACAAATAATTCTACTATAATGCAACGGAACTTAATTATATCATAATAAAGAACTTGATTCTAATCTAAGTAAAAAAAAATATGTTACTTTTTCTCAAGAAATATTTCATTACTCTATAAGAATAATTTTATTTTTTGTAAAAAAAATAAATTATATTTCTTATACAAAAGATTTATATATATATATAATTATTTTTTTTCCCGCTTAATTTTAATTTATAAAAGGTTCTCGCTTAACTGTTTTCTGTTTTATCTTTGACTATCTAATGTTTGAATATATCGCAGAATAAAAATTCGAGCAAGAAAAGATGCTTGGAAAAGTATCTCTTCTTGCTCTTTATTCAATCTGTGATAAATCCTGGTATACTCTCTTAATTTAAACACGTGTCCGTTAAATCGGTGACATGAATTTCTTGCGTCCACTGGATTTTTCCTCGTAGAACGAGACTCGACTCAAAAGAGAGGAAGAGACTTTGTACCAGGGCACGCTCGGCCGCAATTAGCCTGCGTATACCGTAGTCCCGTGGCCGCGACGTGCGCCTAGGAAACGACCAATTTGCATCGAGTACGAGTCTAATAGTCGTCGTGTACCCTGTCGCAATGCGGTCAAACGGAAAGAATGCGATCGTTGAAACGTTCGAGCGTCGTTCGCAAGCGCCGTCGCCGGTCACTGTCGGACCTCGTCGACAGAAATGGATGCCACGATCTTGGGGCCCCTGCGGTTGCCGCCATTACCAAGGAACGAAGTCGATCTAGGGGGTCGGGAGATGGGGAGGGGGGGCGCAAGCGAGGCAATCGTGATTAGGTCAGAATTAAATCGACGCTCGGAATTCCAACGGGTTTCTTGCCGCCTCGTTGCCGCGCGAATGCAAATGGCGATGCCCCGATCGCGGGGGCGGAAAACCGGAGGTCGCCACCGCGTCGGGATAGACGTGATGTATAGGCGTCGATACGTTTTCAGAATGCAATCATCGGAATGGAACGCGCGTAAGGAGGCATCGCGTCGCGCTCGAACGTGGGAGGGCGGTTCATAAATTTTCGGCTTTGCCATCGATACCATCCACCGATGGAATTTCGACTGGACTTTCGCACGATAGTCTCTTTCACTTTTCCATACGGACTGTCGTGGTAAGTTTCTCCTAAATATTTATTTCTACTTTACATGCCGGATGAGCAAAAAATTCCGACAATTTCTGACAAAGAAACTTGTGACAATTTGTTGCCAATTCGCAAAAGACAGAATTTATATGATTAACTAATGTTTTTGCAAAATCATTGCCACTGTAAGAAAAGTTTTTATATCAACGTCGCTAATAATTTTATACAATTGCCAACGTGACATTATAAATTAATAAACTATATATTTACTGCAATGTATATATGTACTTTCTCTATTTAAACATTTATCTATTTAATAAAGCGCATTGTTGGACTTCATCATTACATATAGATAATCAGAGAGGTAACATCAACCGCATAAATTAATGCTTCAACGGAATCAATATGCATACCCCAGCGACGTAATTCGATAAAATATAATGGCGTCTGCCATTGAACAATGGCCCGTACCTCTCTCGCAATCAGCAAAATCTGCTCCCAAGACATTCGAGTCACGATAAGGTTCTCAGACCGACCGCGCCAATTTCGGTTAATTGGATACCAATTAGATGAATCTCGGGCATTGCGACGGCGGACGAATTACGACGGATTTCCCGGTTTTCGCGCGAGTGTGATTCTCCTATCCGGCTTCTTCCTTAGCCATCTGTTTTGATCCACGACGGGAGAAGGCAGTGTCGTTCGAGGACCGAATTTCCATTCGACGAATACGAATGACGGTAACCGGCCGCCTACGACGGATATCTATTCGTTTTATCGTTTTCGTCGTGTCGTCCGGGTAGGGAGAAGACCGACGACAGGCTTCCAATTTCGACGATTGCGTACTTACGATGAATCACAATGCGATCGATACCTACTCATAGATTGCCTATCCCAAAAATAGTGAATAGTATTCTGACGATAAACTTATAGTCGGTTTAAATATCTAAAGTTCTTTGCATTTGCGTTATTTAATTTCTTGAATTGTAAGAACTTCAACATACAATTGTTATAAAAATGCTTGTAAGACATAGGTGTTCAAAAAATTTTCTGAAGAAAAAGTCGACTTTATGTCTGCAGAGATGAAAGAAAAAAGATTAAATCATTCTGAAAAAAATTAAAATTGAAGGTAATAATGACGGAGTAGGTACTTAAAGTAATAAAATAATAAGATAAGACTATAGCGTCTCGACATGTCTGGCAGACAGCTACGTTTAATTCAACAATTCGCGATAATTCGCGGGAAACCGGGGTCATGTGAGCGGATCAAAAGTATTATCGAACACAGTCGGTACCGGTAACTTCGTACGAAGTGAGAACGAGGGGATAAAGTTCCCAAGCAAGTTGACTCTAATGTTCCACGGGCGCAAGTGGTTTCGTCAGCGCCTCTAACTACTTGCTAGTAGTTAATTACGCGCCGAAAACTTCTTACTTACGAAAGACGAAGGCGTGGACGAGCCTGACGACAGTGATGCCTCAGCAGTCGGTGAGTTTGTCTCGGGGAAATCTCCACCTTAATTCTATCGACAGATTCTTTGACCAATTCGGGCCTCAATCTCTCCTCAACTCGTCGTGGCGCTGACAGTTCTCGAGTTATAAGCGATCGAATGTAAAGAGAGTTTGACAGATTGAATCTCTGACGCGAGATTAAGTACCTTATTATCGTGATTTTTTAAATATTTGAGTAACTTAATTTTTTTCCTGAATCCTAATTCTTGAGGTGTCATTATCAAGATATTCTCTGCAGGATATACATATATTACTGATTAATTCTTGTAATATGTAATTGCGACTAATTACAATTCCGTAACAATCGCTTTTGAGGAGGAGACTGAATGTAATCGCGCGTGCAATTTGTTTGGCAGCCTTCCACAATGTCCAAAATCCTAATTCTTGAGATATCATCATCAAGATATTCGCTGCGCGATATATATTACCGATTAATTTTTGTAATATCTAATTGCGACTAATTGCAATTCCGTAACGATCGCTTTTGGGGAGGAGACTGAATGTAATCGCGTGTGCAATTTGTTTGGCAGCCTTCCACGAGAATTTTCATTCTCGGAGGACGGGCTGGCGAAAGTTTCCGTCCACGTGGCGCGAGTCGCGTGCACGAGGGACGAGGGATATCGTCTCGGCGATATTAAGGAGCACAGCCTCCGGCGCATTTATGCGACATTAAAAGGACTCGAAGCATAATGGTGTGTCGCCGCGCTCGTCGCGCATGCATAATGCCGCATCGGCAGCGCGCGAGTGACGAGGGCTTATAAAAGCGACGGGATGGTGGACATCGTTATTTAAATTGAGTTACGAGTCGAGAGATTCAGGCGAATTCTTTTTCTTTTCTCCTTCTCCACGGTGAGGAACTTTGGCATGATTTACGAAGCCCGAAAGATGCCACGTTTGCGAGCGTTCTCATGAAGAAGACGGCGCATTATCTTACATCTGCGTGTTGCATCGCTAGTAGCGGTATATAGATTTTGTCGTAAAAAATCTAGTATGTTTAATAAAATGTGGATACCATTCAATTTTTTTCTTCACGGATACCAATAAAGAAATAAATGACGACAAAAAGAGAGAGAGTTTCCGTAATACTAAATTAACAAAAGTTTTTAAAATATATAAGTAAATATTATATGATATACTTTAATATATATAATTTAAATTACTTGTATCTTTAATTTAAAATAATGATCTTTTCTTCATGTGGCTATTCACAAGTTAAAGTTCGATGTCTTATGTATTAATTAGGGATGTGCCGGATACAGAAATTGCCGGATACCGGATATCCGGTAATAACGTGAAACCGGGTACCGGATAATCCGGCCGGATACCGGATATTTGCTGGATTATCCGGTACTAATTTCTAAAAAATTTTTAGTTACATTTTTTAAAAGTAGATATTTTTTGCTCGTACTTTTAGTTGCATATTTTGTCCCTATTAGATAGTGCTTTCGTTTGAACGCGTGCTTGTCTAACCTAAAGAACCTTTCTTTCTCTCCTAGAGGCTCTCTGGTCTCTACTATGTACAAATTGTGCGATAAGGTAAATACGGCTTCTTATTAGTTATTACCACCTGAGCAGATTATTCCGACTGGAGAAAAGGCTTTAGATTCTCTTATAGCTATATTTAAGAGTTTTAAGACATTGTTAGGTGGACATAAATAAAGTAATAAATGCATAAATGATTTTAAATTTTGATTAAATTCTTTTCAATTATAAATTATACCACATATACATGTCAATGTTAAATGAGTTAAATCGTTAAATATGTCAATATTATTGACTAAATAATGTCAAAAAAATTAAAAAAAATGTCAAAAATGGCGGAATTGATTGAATAGTCGAATAAATTAACTATCCGGCTATCCGGCCGGATTGTGAAAAAGTGGCCGAATACCGGATAGTTGCCGGATATCCGGCACATCCCTAGTATTAATACAATTATCACATGCCTCGGTGGTCGAACAGGCTAAGACGCCCGAAACGGAGTACAGGGAGGTCCAGGTTCGAATCCTGGCTGAGGTAATATTTTTCGCAATAAATTTTCTAACAGTTTTCGTGATGGGAGAATGTTCGGGGGGAGGGGGGAGAATAGAATAGAATAGATGCTTTGGCATTTATTAATATTAAATTTGTTACGCGTAGAGGACCACAATCCGTATGGTTGATACGTAGTAATAAAATATCATCTATGGCCAGTCAAGTCGTCTTACAATGTATTATATGTTAATACAATTATGTTATCGATATACTACAATATCTACTACATGCATTGGTATTTGTTTTATAAAAACATCGACTTAGCATGCTATTTACCAAAAAAAAAAATAAAAATCTTTCGCCAGATTCTTGTGAGCCGGACATGGACGTCGCGAGTGTCCGGCAACGAATCGAGCGCAACAAAGCGTCCACGTGAATTCAGGCTTGATTCGCGCGAATCGGGCGACGAAATACGGAAGCGTGTCCTGTCTCGAGCGACGCGATCCTTTCGGTGCGGCTCGTATTTTGCGGACTCGGCGATACCATTGTGTCTGCTCCGACAACGCTGCCGCGCGCGTTGACTTCCCGCAATTACGGCGATTGTCTCGATTTTTCCGCGCTTCCGGCTTTCTCACGGGCACCGCGCGCAGCACGGCGGAGAAGGGAGAGAAGAAGACGGAGACGTAAGACGGAGACGCGAGTTCGGAGCACGACGGCAAAGACAGTTTTCACATTAATAACGGAGGAAGCTCGATAACGTCTGGCGGAGGTAACGGGCGTTACGCGGAGACGGAAAAAGGCGCTCGATAGCGCGGGCCATCTTGTTTTTATAATTAATCGCCTGTCGCCCGGTTGAAGCGTCGGGCTTTTTACTCGTCGATTATGGATCGCGCTTTTGGTCTCTTCTGGCAGCTCGTGTGTCACCGCTAATGCATTGTACCGCTTATCATAACCCCGATTTATACCAATTAGCGTAACGCTCGACACGTAACGCTCGTGCGTGCATGGCCGATCCGAAAGAAAAAGAAAACTGCGGTTGCTTAATTATCTTTACTCCTTGCTACAACGCACGGCTTACTCGAGACACAATTCCAAAATGTATACCTACACAGAAAAAACGACAAGGTTGCCACAACCACAATAATAGTAACATTTGGTACAGCCACGTCCTGTGGTTGTCACATTCACATTGATGTGAAGGCAACTATATGCATTTGGTACAGCAAACATAGTGAATGTTGAGACAAACATATATAGATGCACTACACAAAACAATGTGAATGTGACAACCACAAAATGTGGCTGTACCAAATGTTACTATTATGGTGGTTGTGGCAACCTTATTGTTTTTTTCGTGTACGCGCGCAGAGTATCTTCCCCGGAGATCCGTCCCTCAAACGAATTCATCAGCTTCTACGAAATTTATCTTCGACTTACTGCGCGCGTTGCCACGTATCTTACCGCTCTTGAGCTCTTTCGGGATCACGTAATGCTCGGAGAAATGACTTTTGATGGACGCGCGCGGGGCGTTGCTCGCATTAATAAATCCAACAGCCGCGATAGCGTTTTACGCGAGAGTGCGAATCGGCGAAAGAAGTAACCGGTAAAAAGAAAGACAAAGATGCGGCAAATCGCGGAAAGAAGTTTAAGGGGAGGAGAAGGAGAGAAGTAGAAAGTGTATCACACTCCAAGACTGTCCCGTTTGAACAATATTATAACAGTAAAATGATGTAACGGTGCAGTATAAGTACTAGCAGCGTCAAAAGACCGAGAGCATGAGCAAATTACACAGATATAGATACATGCATGGAGAAGTAATAAAAGAATACATATTAAATAGTAAAGATAGTACTATGAAATGAGAGAAAAAGGAGGAAGGTTAATAGAATAGGAGCGTTAATACGCTGATCCACAGATTTGAAGGAAAGATAAGGTGAAGAAAATCTCTAAATGCGACGCAGAACGCAAAGAGAAATAAAAGATAAAAAGAACGTTGCGTTTTAAATAAGAAGAGCCTAATATTAGAAACGATATGAGAGAGAGCAAAGAGAATAATAGAGACGATGGAAGAGAATGAGAGAAAAAGAAGGGGAACGATTGGGAAGATCGGGCGAACGCACATTTTCCATAGAAAGGAAAACAGCGACGGGGTCACTCTTATCGTCGTTTCCATACGCACGTACGGAAAACGGTCGTCTTATCTGGCGTTTCCATGAATAATTTAGAGAGCTTCGCGCGCTGAAAACTTCTACTCTGTCGGCGATAGAGAGAGACGAAGCACAGAATCGGCCGTACGGTTTCATCTCTCGATCTCCTTTCTTCTCATGGCAGAAGGGAAAAGATATAGAAATGTTGATGCGTCCAGAGAAATGTCAGGGATGGGAAAAAAGAAGCCAAGGAAAGAGCAAAAAAAAGTTGTTCGGGAGGATAGAAAGGGGAGGAGGGCAAAAAACCACTGGAGGGAGCGAGAGAAAGGAAAACGAGAACAAAAAGCACGGTGGAAAAATAGCTGCGAGCGAAGAAAGCCCGCCACCTTCTCCCTGCGCTCCACTTTCCCGCGGCGTGGGAGAGTAACGCGTGCCGGAACGCTTATATAATTTTGTTTCCTGTGTGACACCGCTCGAATTGAATCGATGTGACGTCAAGCGAAGGTGCGACAACACTATGCGCGGTCACAGGGATCGGAATTGGCTATAATTAGTCGAGTGAAATGCCTAACGTCCGTGATGGACGCAGGTGGCCGATCGCAGGTGCACAGGGTCGCATCTGTTTCGTCCCGACAGGTCTCATCGAGCACGCGAATGTTATATTTGCCCCCCGCAATCATAGATAAATTTATTGCAAAGGGAAAAAGGGGCTTAAGTAATGCAGAATAAATCTATCCATTAATCTCCTTAAATATTAAATTTTCTTCACTGAAATATTGAGGCAATCGCTTCAAAGTTTTTGCCGTGTTATCTCGAACACGCATGGTGGCAATCTGATATTTTAAATATAAAGCAAAGTTTCTTACCGGTAACAAAATACGCAAAAACTTTCAAATCCATCTGATAATATATATTTCATTTTCTTCATCTATTATTTTACTATATATTTACAGTAATTTTCTTTTCTTATTTATTTTCCCTTATATTTTTCTTAGAACTTATATTCTTTCGCCCAGATATTTCGCAAAATCCAAATATGGTTGCGTTCTCTATATGTAGTTGACATAAAAAGCATATTGCATATCTTTTTTAATCAGTAAAATTGTGCTGAACTAAATTCGCGGCGCACGCACGAAACGTATACGATAAGTTGATTCTGCAAGTCCGGCGAAAGAAGGGGCGAAAAAAGAAGTGAAAAGCACGGCTGGGACGTGGTTTATCTCAATCCCTTTTTTCGAGCTGCTATAATCATAATAATTCGCGTCGCGTCGCTCCGCGATGCTATTGTCGATTTCAGAGTTTCATCCTCTTTTTCTCTCTCAATAATCCAACTCGCATTACTGCGAATGTGATATGACAGTATCGCGATGCAATATCACAAAAACGAATGATATTTGAACCGTCGCGACGCTTAAATTTAGTTTTGTTATTCATCACCGATATAGCAATAACACGTTCAGGAAATAATGGAACCTATACCTAGAGACTATATGTCATTGACTTCTTATTCGAGATAAGCGGGAGCCAAGACTGTTCAGTGAATGCAATTTTCGAGTGATACGCAAAATGCATTCTTCATTTCATCGTTGTCGCTCCAAATTAAAGTCCTATGAAGGTTTTATCGACTCGTTCTCGGCTCTCTCGTATTTTTCTAGCCGCAAATTCGCCTGCGACGCCCTCGATAACTTGTGAATGCGCATCGACGCAGATTTGCTTTTGTATCCATTAGCGTGAAAAACGTTGGTTTTGGATGTTACATAAAGTCCCATTGGGGTACGTGATATAAAAGCAAATGTATGCTCGAATTACATTGGCGTCCCTCTCTGTGAGGGTAGAGAAAATTAACGATGCACTTGCACATCACGAAGTAAAGAGAGAATCGAATTGCCGGCGTGTTTTGTTGGATGGCGGGGCACGGGGAATAACGCGGCATCGAGAGATCCAATATTACTCGAGACGTGACGCCACACAAATATCCGTTAAATACAGTATCGTATATTCGTGAGAGACGCGTTTGCAATTACGCAAACGGCCGAATCGTAAGAGATGGAAGAAAGAAAGAACGAGAATACGCGCGATCGAGTGTCGCAGATAAGAAAAATCACGAGACTCACCCAGCATGCAGGAACATGTAGAAGGCGAACCTCCAGAGCTCGAGCCGCTTGTCCGGTCTGTAAATGAAGACACTGTCGATCGGCACCGGCCCGGAGGGATTCACCTCACCCATTGCTACTGTGTAGTACGTGAAGAAACCAAGCTGCAATAAAAAAGTGGGATATCAATAATAAAAGTCGAGATAGATATGCGATAATAAATAAAAAACCTCCGCAACAAAGCTTCGCGAGCACCAAATTTATTGGAGTCGATGTTGTTAAAGAGTTATCGCTGGTAAAAAATTTTTCACATAAGAACACATATATACATATATAAACATATATAATTTATATATAAAATGTGTCCATATATGTTTTTCTTCTCTTGTGTAATCTCTATTCGTATATATATATATATATGTATGTATAAAAAAATAATTTTTAAAAAAATCAAAAAGATTATTTCTCTCTCTCTCTCTCTCTCTCTCTCCGCATTGTTTTTAAAAAATAAAAGTAAAGTTTAAGGAAATAAGAAAAAATTGTCCATATATAATATAATCATATATATAAATGTATAGAAAAATTATATATGATTATATATAGAATATTGTATAATATCAAATTGCAATTTTATTTTTTATAATAAAAACAATGCAAAAATTATTTTTCTGATTATTTTTCAATTGTTCTTCTTATTATTTTTCCTATATATACAGATACAAATTGTACAAGAGAAAAAAAACATGTATAGACATATTTTATATATAATTATATATATTTATAAATATTTTTATATAAAAAATTTTTTATCGGGACTCAAAAAAGCGGCATGTATATTACATTAATGTGCGTTTCTAAAATATGAAAAATTATTATTTTTAAAAAATATTTAAAAATTTACAACAATATTTTACTTTTAAATTATTACTTTAATATAGATATTTTCTAATTATATATACAGAATATACATACACACATATATATATATATATATATATATATATATATATATATATACACACACAGTATATATACAGAACGTGTGGGAACGTTCAAACTTCAGAAACGTATAAGTCTTATTTGTTATTTATAAATGCCATTGATATCCCTAAAACTTGGTAACTTATCTCTTATTTCTTTCATATAATCTATAATTTATTATGCTGTTTTTAAAATAATACGCCAACAAATCATCTCACCTAAAGTCTGATATTGTGATATGTTTTCTCGAGCAATTCCTTCGAGTAGTCTTTTTTTCACAAAAGAATCGTAAATGACCGGGCAGCCGTAACAAAAATACGGGAAAATATCAAAGAGGGAAAGAAAAGGTAAACCAGTGTGTTAAAACAACTAAGATTACTCGGACTATGCGGAGTGTTAGGGTACGTGATGAATTAGTCACGCAATGCATAAAAGTGAGCGACGCGTGTTTCGTATGGAAATGCGCGTTCCAACATTGCACTGTGTTAATAAAAATGAATCATTCCTCCCTCGCAACATTTAGATACTGTACTTATTATGAGATCTTGATAATGTTTGAGTTAACATTATCAATAGAAAATTAATTTCTTTCATGTGACACAATTACTCGCTTTTATCGATACTGCGATCAAAAAAGAATTTTTATATAGAGCGACCGAATTTATTTCGCACAGACGATAAATCAAAATAGAAATCTCCATCAAAAGCGTTGCAAATTTTCATTAGAATGAAATTCGATCATTTTTGAAAATTGTAAATATTTTTTAAACTATTCCTTTTATATACGTTTTTTTATTTCCAGATACATATACCACGGATATCAAATAATAATAAACATGAACAATGTGTTAATGTCTACTCAAAATCATACAACAAAAGTTACGTAATAGAACGCGACTAGAATTCATTTACCTTAATCACGCTAAGCACCCCCTATACTGCATTCGTCCTCTCGGTGCCTGACCTCGAGGAGAATAAGGGATGACTAAGAAAACGGCGAAATCGGCCGCGCAAGTGAAATGTATGCGCATAAATTGCGCAACTCTCCGCGCAATGCCATTGGCGTTGAAAGGGTTAATCAGCGAGGCGGTAGTAACCAAAAGGTACATTGAACCCGTATAACCGTGGCGATAAAGATGTCGACCCGCGAGTGGTTGTAAAAATGCCCCGCGAAAAGACACGGGGAAATAAATGGAAAAAAATCGTGGGCGCGCACGCACGCGGCACGCACGAATGCACCGCGTTGCGTGCAGCGTGTTAATATCTTCGTCCTGATACGAGCCGCGCTTATAGTTTATGCGACGTCACATTTCCCTCATAAATAAAAAAATGTGCTCTGTAAATAAAAACATTCTATAAATTTCGCGTAGGAATTCTTCGATCAACTCAAAAAATTTTCTGTAAAAATTTAATCAAATATTACCAAGCTATAAAAACTTATGAGTTTCATAATTTTATGAATGAGTTTTAATTCCAAGAAACTAAAACTGCGATAGAATAAAAGCCATCCAAAATTAGAAATGATTCTGATGTATCTCTGTTAATAACGCTTGATTATAGATGGACTAAAGAATCTGTAAAGATGAATTTCGTAAAAATCGATGCACATTGTATAAGGCTCTACTATCGAACGTCAAACGTTGATTAAATTTTGACTCATTTCGAGATTAATCCTTTCTTTTCGCTGCCGTTCAAAGGAATAATATCGACGTAACCAAAACGTAAGAAGTCTCACGTGTTACGCAGACATTACGGACACGTGTCGCGTCGTGCGAGACGGGGGCGGCACTCTTCCCCGACGTCGCGACGCCGGAGAACTTTCGGAATTAAATCGACGGTTTCGCGGTGCGAGCGGGCGAGCCGTAAATAAAAGCGAAAGACGCTTTCCCGTGTGCTACGGATTCATGACTCGCGTTTGTAACCGGTGACAGAGTATACATGACGGTCGTTTACACGCCCGGATTTAATTTCGCGTTTAGCCTCATGCAAAACTGCAAGACCGCCCGTGTCGTACGTTGTCGCTGACGAATCTATCTGAGATTTGACTTCAAAAATGCGGGCGACATGTTTAAAAGGATCCCGAGAGAAAGGGGGGAAAAAAGAATTACGACGCGCTTTCACGCAACTCGCGCTCGCTATCGCGGCGGTCGTTCAATTGACGTTACTTCATGTCAAATGCAAAATCTGCATATTGTCTTTCAGAATTCTCATTCTTAAAAGAGAAATATTTCTTTTCTATTTGATTAGCTTTTTTATATAGGGTGGTCCTCGTAACGGTCGCCACATAACGGTCGGCACTTACAATAATCTGACAAAAAAGTCATAAACAAAAATTTATCAATTTCTAACCGGCAACAAATTGCAATAATAAAAATTGACCAAACTTTTTTTCTATAAAAAAGTAAGGTCACCTTGAAATTTTTAAATGGAAACCCCAATTTTCCATATTCTTGTAGCTTACCTCGAGAGCTTTCCAAAACACTATAATTAAGTATTTTTTCATTAAGAACTTTTGGAATTATAAGGCTTAAAGATTCTAGTATTTTGACATAAAATACAAAATATCTTGTAAAACATTAAGTTTTCGGTAATGTTTCCTTAATATTTTTATGCACAGAATAATGAGACAAATCAATTGGTATGAAAAAAAGACATAGTTGCTTTTAAAAAAAAGTATGCAGATACATGTTGCAAATTACATATTTTTTCTTAAAAACAACCATGTCTTTTTTATGAGGTGTTGTACATCTCTTAAAATTGTAATCTCAATAAGAATTTCGATTCAGTTTATAGACTACAAAAAAATTAGACAGATATAATTAGATAAATTAGGTATAAAATAATTACATAAGAGCTGTTTTTTACTATTAATTGTATCACATTGCACTTCATTGTCATTAATTAATGCAGTAATTACTGAAACGTAATCGACGTATCTGACATATGCGAATCTCGTAATCGACATTGCAATGTTAATCCTACTGCAACGCAATATTATCAATGCAAAGAATTATATTTGGAGCAATCACAAATTCATAGAATTTCGATTAATTAATTAATATATATTACACTCAGAGAAAAAAATCGTATCAACAACTAGAAATTTGTGGATAAATAGCGTCTCAACTATGTGCTATAAAGTTGCAGTAACAACAACAAATAAGTTATATGAACTAAGAAAACATAGTAATATTAACCATTTATAGTAAATCGTTGGATAAACTATATATTTGTCTAAATATTTGTCTAAACTAGAAAAATGTTGTTGTCATATCTTACTTGTATGAAGTCTATATAAACAATATATAACAAGTCTATATAACTACACGGAAAAAAAAGAATGTTTGTGCCAATCAGATTCTGGTTGGCACAACCATTCTTTTTTTTCCGTGTATGTGTAATTATAGTTGAGTCGCTATTTCACTATCAATTAATAGTTTACAAATGTAGTTAGCGTAACTATATTTTTATAGTATTCAGTACTACTTTAGTTCCTATTACTTCGTAAAACTAGTTGCAACTACTTAAATTTCAGAATTGCCAAATTATAGTTGCCAGAACTATTTCGTTTTCTCTCAGTGTATATATCACGTTAATATTAATCTCTAAGTGTTAAATATTAATTATGATAATCGTTTGGGACAGCACCGACCGAATCCGCCTGATCTTTTTCCGCGCAAAGGAACTCCCCTCGTCGTCCGTAAAAGAACTCTGTAAAGGATATTGCGCAAATATACAGAGACGCGTCCCGCCGTTGCATTATACAAACTATCCGGCGTTTCGTAAATGACGGCGGCGATATTACGTGGAAATATTAAAACGACCGAGAGCCCTTTGTCCTGATAACGGCGAATGCTTGTTTTGTTTAACAAGGAGAAGGCAGCTCGAGTGATCTATCTCGCGTAAGAACTTTAAATTCCTTTGATGTAATGCACGGATATACGAGCATGAATTGCCATGATCTCGCGATAGTCCTGCGAAATATATAGATGCATTCGAGAAATAATTATTTTCACGATACATAATCGTGAAAATAATGCATATATAACTCAAATATTTTATTTTGTTTGAAATATTATCGTAATTAAAATAATAAGCGTCTAATCTAACGCTTAGAGTCTCCTTGAATTAATATTTGAATGCCTTCACGCGCGTAATCCATATTGATCCGACGCGTCGATAATCTCCTTTCTCACATGCGGAAGAGAGACTTCCTTCGCACGCGGAATTCTTTCGACGACCGTCCCGGACGTTTATTACGTCATAATGATCCCGATCACCTAGTGAGTGAATGTAATGTTGCGGCGCAGGACGCAGAACGGGCGATATAAATCAGCCGACGTAATATTACGTCGGGACGTGGCGCGACGGCCGTTTATACACTGTATTGTTTCGGCAAAACCGGGGAAACATAATGGCGGAACCCTAAGCATAATACAGGTCCGCGTCGCGTCGTTCCGACGGGGAAGTAAGGAGCCCGAGAGCGGGCAACAAATTGGTTTTAAGGCCGAGGAGCCGCCGTGCTTTCCGCCATTGTGGTCGGAGTATTAATTAGCCGGCACGGGAATTTGTTCGCACGTCTTTTCGTCTCATTTTCGTCCCCGTCCTCGCACAGTCCCCTCGCTTTTGTTTCGTCCATTTTTTTCGGCAGAAATCTTGAGAACGACACGATGAGCTTCACAAAAAGAAATTTTTATATTATATAAATTTTAATATTTTTAAATTATATGTATATTATACTTCTAATAAATCCGAAGGATAATAGTGTTTTCTAAAAGGGACATAATCCTGTATCCTAAAACGAACAAAAGAGAAATAAATAATATATTTCATTGTGCTTCGGCCCCATGTCACGCTGAGGATTAACATGTTCAAAATTAGTTCGGGGATTCGGCGCACACGAGATGTAAATAGGATGAAATGTATCCCCTCGCTGTCGAAGTCTAATTCGTTCCGTAATTGATAAAAGCGCGCAACTAATAACATTTATCTGCGATTATACGCCAATGCCCGTGCAGGAAGGGAATAAACAGCACGTCGAAAATTATCGAAATACGCTCGCATAGCAGGAAGTAATTATACGCTACAATTTCGTTTTAATTAGAACACTTGCGGATTTTTATCCGGTGAATAACGCAGGTAAATAATTACTCTTTCAATTGCACAAATTTGTGGTACGTTTTAATGACGGTTTATTAATTGCTGCTATTGTGTATGACGGTTATAAGGATTAAACCAAAACGATAGGATGATTATTACCAGAAAACAAACACAAAATTGCCGTATTATTAATAATTATATGTATACTCGCAAAAATAAGAAATAAAACGTTATAAAAATAGTTTGATTTAACGCTACGGAAAGTTAAAATTTGTTTCAAATGTTTCTTTTAATACTCGTGTATTGACTGTAAAATTGAAAATTCATTTACTTTCATATTTTATGACATCAAAGACCAAGCTGTATTAATCATTGGTATTTCTAGTGTTCTGTCTCTAAAAATGCAATTTTAAAATTACTTTGTAAGCTATCATGTTGCCTCGGTATTATTGCTATGTGTGTTATTCAAAATAATTAGCTTCAGTTTTTTCAGTTACTTTGCTAGTGATCTTTTCCGCAGCATGTTGAGATTTAAAATTTATTATTTTTCTAAAATATCATAAATCAAAAATGAAAAGAAAAATATTATGACTTCAGGAGATAAAATTTACTGTTACTTATTACAAAATAACATAGTAAAATACTAAACTAAAAAATTGTTTCTTATAGTTTTTCTTCACGTTTATTCCAATAATTTTTCCAAATATTTCCGTTTTACTAATAGCTTTTAAAATTTAATAATATCTGAGTTATTATTTGAAGATTTTCATCTTCCTAGCTTAATCAACCATAGAATAAGGCTTTTAGTCATAAACGAATTCTCAAAGCTATCAGTTATCCTAACAAAAACAACGAGAAGCACTCGGCATCGTGCCACATCAATAACAACAGAGTCTTTTCCGTCCACATCGCTTAATTTTACGGCAAGTGATGCACTTCCGTCGCGCTAATGGAACCGAGAGATCTCCAAGAAACAGTCTCGACAGCAGGAATCCGCAAATAGCCTTGCGAAAAGTCATTCCAGTGATGCAGCCAAAATTTTTTCATTTTCTTTGTACAGATCATCTGCACAAAGCCGTTATTCCATTTTTAGTTGCATTGCATGATATCGTATCAATTCATCCATTATTAATTAGAAACAAGTTACGAGAAATTGTAATATAATAAAATATATACTATAATAAAATTTATGTATAATTTATAATAAAATTAATATATATATACTGCAACAATATCATTATTTTCAAAAATTCTTTTTTTGACTGTACTTCGGCCTTTGGATATTTTCTACATTTTAAATAAGAAAAAGATGAGTTTTTTGGTAATACTATCTCACGTATTCTTGTTAAAGGTTAACTACGCTCCTGCAAAAGTCTCGAAGGACGTGAGGGATGTTTCGAGGTTGCAAACGTCTCCAGTCGGATGACGTTGGAAGCTCAGGAAGGAAAATAAAAAAAGAGCAGAAGGGAGAAGGAGCTATAGAGAGAAGAAGAAATCGATGAAAGAAGGGTATGGGATAGGAGGTAAAGAGGGACGCTTGGAGGTCCTACTTTCCTTGGGGCAGAGAAGCGGCAGGGTGGAAGCAGGGAGAAAGAACAGGCACAGAGGAATGCAAATGGCCGCGTCGGGCTCGATATGCAAAGGAAGAAATATTTGCGCCGCGCGCACCGTGGATAGTATTGCGTGAAAGCCGAGGCCAGGACCTTCCAGCTTCTTATCCCGTGAAAGAAGCGGGGATTGGAGAGGAGTCGGGAAGAGCGGAAAATAAGGTTCGTCGTCAACTGTTCGAGTTTTCCGGAGGAACAGCGGCACGGCTATGCATCGATGCATCGCGGGGTGCATCGACACGCGATGCAACGCCGTCGATGCAGCGGCAATGGTGGTGGCGGCGGCGGCGACGCAGCCTGCATTCCGTCGCATCGGGAATTTTATCTCGAAGCTATATCGCTACGGAGATGTTGACCGCAATAGTAAGGCTTGCGTGATAATTTCGTATCGACCTGTTTTTTCCCCCCATTTTCCACGAGATGCTCATTGATCCTATCGATGAAGCGCGCGGAGAATAGTAGATTGTGGCGTACGAGAATATCAATACAGATTAAGCAGAAATTGACGGGATATTAAAACAATAGAATTTCTCGCGACAGGGGATTAAAAAGTAAAAAAAGAAATATACGAAAAAAAAACCATTTCAGTCCGCTTATGTATGTTACAGCGTGCGGAAATACAATAAACACAAATAAGAGTACTTACATCAAAAGTGAAAATTGAGGTTGCAGCACGAAGTGTATGCTAAGTAATTTTCGTACATTGAGAATCGAAAAACAGTAATAGTTTCTGAATTTTCATTCTCAATTTTTAATCTTAATACGCAGATGTTTATTATTAAAAAAAAAGTAACGTCTACTGAACACAGTAATATCCAAAGACTAAAAGTTTGTAAGCAATATTGTCTGAAAGAATAAATAATTACGGAAAAGTTTCATTATTCAATCATGTGCGATTCTGTAATCGTTACTGTTGGCTCGCAGTATTCGTTCTATCGCGCGAGCTCAAAGACACGAAATTAAGAATAGTTACTGTAGAATGCAGCACTGGAGATGACAATTGACAGTAGCGCGATGTGTTCGTACGAGTATGCTGAGAAAGGGAAAGTACAGCTTTATTTTCGTGCGTATTTTTATTTTTCTTATTATTACAGATTACATTTGTACGCATGAGCTATATCTCTGAAATCTAGCACTACTTTCTTCAAACTGTTAAGATACTCCAAAAAAATTTATAAAATACTATACTATCTTGAAGTTTTTAATAAATTATTTTCTTAAAAAATTACTACAGCGTTTAAAATGAGAAATAATAAAAAATAACAAACGGTATTCTATTATTCCTATGATAGAAATGACGATTCTTTAGGGAAAAAAATGTTTATTTTTTTAATAAAAATCATTTTTTATTTTATATTAAAAAAAGCTAAGTAAAAAAATTAAACATAGACATTAAAAAGTCTAAACGTTTCTACGTGTAATTCTAGAAAAAAATGTATGGCACATAATAGCTAAATCTGTCATACTGATAAAGAGTAGAAATATATAGATTGTTGTAATTAATGATACCGTAAGTGTGCGATTAGTTCATCGTTAGTGTATTAGATTGCTATTCCGAAATTTTAGATTCGAATCCCGTCGATGCGTTTCCAGAAATTGTAAAACAATGAGTGTAATTATAATTAATAAAATAGAATATATGCAAAACAATGAATACAAGTTAAACTATAAAAATATTAGAAAAAAAATAAGAATTATTTCAAAATAAAAAAATTTTTTTTTCTAAAAAAAAGTATTGCACCAGAATCATTACTGGTCTTTATCGTAATGGTTATAGATCGATACAATACTGATTCAATACTGGATTAGGAAATAGCCCTTAACAGTCGATCTGTATTCATTACTGTGTAGAATCCGTAATAGTTCCTGCGGAATCTATACTGGTTACTGAAAGAATGTTTACTGTAGTATAATACGTAATGGTTACTGAAAGAAAGACAAGTTGAGAACGAGCAAAAATACAATAACTGTTACTGTTTTTCAGTTCTCAGTGTATAAATACAGTCACATAATGTATGCACGTATGCATCAATTTTGTCTTAATTAAAATGTAAAATTTTTAATAAAAATTCAATCGCTCTTTTAATTGAATATGAAGCGATGCAGTTACATCAATGCAATCTCAAGCACATGCTAGTAAACGTACTCTCACAGATAGTAACACTTTATTTTCTGAAAAGCCACCTGTATCCGTAACTCTTCGGAGTGCCAACGCGGATCGGCGCGTGGATGCACTTTCCTCGGAAGCACATTCATGGGCGGCAACCAATGGGAAAGCCGAGAAACGTTGTCGGCTTTTCCGCGGCTTACAGGGAGTTTCACGGTTGAATATCCCGGCTGGTGCTGATAGCAACGCGTCTATCGTTTGTATTTTCTTCGCCGAGAACGAAAGCTTGACGAGCACGAGAAAAATTCTCTTCGCGAGCAACACACTTGTTGTCGTTCAAATAAAATAACACCCATTATTTTGTATTTTTGCGGAAGTAATATTATTGCTCTCTACGTCAGTAAAATAAAATGATCGCATACTCTATTAAAATAGTTAATAACCTGTTTTTATCGACTGTTTATCTAGATCATTAAAATACCGTATTCGTTGACCTAGGACGAAATATTTATTGCTCTAGTTAATGGAAAAAGTAATATGTTCACTTGTATATATTTATTAATCTAACTGTATTATATCAATTTATTAAATATACAGGGTGTTAAATTTCAAAGGTAACAGGTGGAATATCTCGTAAACAATTCATTTTAGAGAAAAATGTTTCATACAAAAGTTATTTGACTTCGAGGGGGGCATAAGATGTGTCAAACGAAATTTTTCTAGGTGGAGGTGTTTCGGAGATTTGAAGATGACCTTAATTTTTTTAATGGAATTATATGATTTTTTAAATATAATATATGATGCCTCTAGTTATTCTGCACATAAAAGTGTTAAGATAAAGTTATCAAAAAATCAATAGTTTGCGAGATATTTTACATTTTATTCTGATATATTTTGACATGAAATATAAAATATCATGTAAACTATTCATTTATTGATAATTGTACCTTAATACCTTTATGCATAGAATAGTAGAATAAATCAATTGGTGTAAAGAAAACACATAGTTGCTTTTCAAAAATGTAACTGCACAATTGGATAATTTTTTTTAAAAGCAACCATGTATTTTTTTACACCAGTTGATTCATTCTACTATTCTACGCATAAAAGTATTAAGGTACAGTTATCAATAAATGAATAGTTTACATGATATTTTATATTTCATGTCAAAATATATCAGAATAAAATGTAAAATATCTCGCAAACTATTGATTTTTTGATAACTTTATCTTAACACTTTTATGTGCAGAATAACTAGAGGCATCATATATTATATTTAAAAAATCATATAATTCCATTAAAAAAATTAAGGTCATCTTCAAATCTCCGAAACACCTCCACCTAGAAAAATTTCGTTTGACACATCTTATGCCCCCCTCGAAGTCAAATAACTTTTGTATGAAACATTTTTCTCTAAAATGCATTGTTTACGAGATATTCCACCTGTTTGAAATTTAACACCCTGTATACAATTCATTTTTCTTAATAATTAAATTAAATACATCTTTTTCCGTAAAAAAAGATTATAAGTATCTGAAAATTAGTGGTATTAATATGACTCTTTTAACTAGCAAAGCATTAAATATCATTTTATAATGTTGGGTTATGTATCCTATGATCACTGAACATGGACACGTTTTCTGATATCCGAAAGTTGAGTCTTCTACCTTCCAAGATATCCATGTGTCATTGGACAGATATTACGGATTAATCTTCAGAAGAAAATAGAGGCGTTTAACTCCCGGTATAAAGTTTTCCAATTTCGGTAGACGATATCTAATCCCCGGTGAGCAACGTTTACCTCTTCGTCACACCGTCGCGATGCCGACGACCCTAGCCGTTCAGCGTCGCGCCGGCCTTCTCCTCTCTTCTCCGTGAATTCCGGCGAATTCCACCGCGAGTTATGCAGACAGTACGGTAATTGTTCCATTACCGCGAGCCCCCTCCGCTCCCGCTGCGTAACGTATGGCCGTTTAACGGCAACTTTTACGGATACCCCGTGTCGCAATTAACGTCGTATCTAATCCTGGGACGGCGATTAAGCGGAAACGCGAACGTCGACTTTTTCGACGCCCGAGGTACGACGCGAAATTTCGACTCGTTATCTCCTAACTTTCGCGAGCTCGGCTATGTCACTAATGAAAATAATATCGCACGTATATGAATAGACATACGCGCAGACAAGTATGTCGAAAATGCGTCCAATTTTGCTTGAACCATCCCACATATAAAATGTATAAAATCGACTGATTATCTTAAAAATTCAACCCCCTATATATGTAAAAACTCAACACAGATTATGAATGTTAAAAAATAGGTATTTGACAAAAAACTAAATAACTCTCTTTTCTAAATAACGTTTCGTCGCTATGTGGAAAAAATTAAAGAAAATATATATCTTCAAGATTTCTGCGTAAAATTACGAGATTTGTATCTTCTAAATATTCTCGTGAGTTATATCTAAGTCTTTTACGTACATCGGCGAAGTGGGGACTTTAAACGCCCCTCGTCCAATTATCTTCTACTAATTCATCCACCACTCCCTTTATTCGTAATTCAGAATTACCTTGGGTATCGTAGACTACAATGGAGCGAAATAATCTCATGTAAACTTTATAACATTCCCTCATCTACGCTGAAAAGGAATTACGGAAAAATTTCATTTCGCAAGCATATTCAGAATTATAGCAAGATTTAATCCGCAATATCACTATTGCCGCTCTTATAGCGATCATTATTTAACCGAGCTTATAAGATGCAAATGAGACGTTACTTTATTACGCGCTCGATAAACGCGCTTATTAAATGAAAATAAAGCTTATGCATGTCTAGGAGTATTGATAGATTCGAATGCGGTTAATTATCGTCCGAAACGCGTCATTACGCGCGTAAGCTGTGTTTATGATGGCTCAATAGATCGATAGTGTTAATAATAGAAATCAATATATCAGTATTGCTATAGTAATTTGCATGGTAGCCTCGGGGGGGAAGTATAATCTCCATATATTATGTAATAGAAAAAGAAAGCTTGAGAGACATCGCGCTAGATCATTCTCAGCGCTTTGTGCGTCTCCACTAATCGAGAATAATTTGCAATTGCATAATGCACTCGAGACTACATTATGCTGCAAGCTTGTCCTGCATCGCGGAATGCGCAGCAGGAAGGATATGAAATCGAGGTGCCGCGACGGCAACGGCGGCAGCGGCGGCGGGTTGCTTCGAGGGTAAAGAGGAAAAATGAAGCAATTAACCCGAGTGTCGGCTAATGAAGCTTAATAAGGGTACCCCGAGTTCTCGCAAGCCGTAATGCGCGGCTACGCGCTCGCGCCCGCGCGTATCCGCGTTTTAATTAATACCCTCTTAGTCCAACGACACATCTTTCCCCGCCGAGCGAAGCGCGCCGCCGCCATTGTCTCTATTGTTTTCTCATCATAACGTTATGCGCTCGGAAGCGCGCGTCATTAGGTGCGTTCTCCCGCGAAGCGGGGTCTCGCAGTACTCGACCTTTTCCCTCCGCGTTGCGTTTGTTTCTCCGATGCGCGCGAGGCGGTATTCCTAATTTAATATCATCATGCAGTACGTCTTTCTTGATCTCGTCGCTCGTTCGCTCCGCTATTCGCGCTCGATTTTCATCAGTCGGGAGCATTAAAGTCGACGGCGTTAAAAGCTAACGTCAAAGCAAAACGCACTGTTAAAAAAATCTGTATTAAAAATAATATAAAAATGTAGGAAGTTTTTATGCAGATACCGTATATGAAATTTCAAATACGAAGTTGAAAATTAAAGGAGTGGTATTTCGAAAATAAAAGTATCGAGCAGTAATATTACTATGCTCATTTTCAATGCTTTGTTTGCAACAAATAAATTCATATACAAATGTTCTCATTTTCAATCGAAAATATGTATCATTACCTTGCGTATTCAAAAAAATCTTATACGGGTTTTTAATATTTAATGTTGTGTGTATTAAATTTCATATTAGTGATTAAAATTCATGTTCGTGTATGAATTTAGCTATACAAGTGCAAGAATTTTTATTTCAGATACTCAGTTAGTAAATTTTATTTACCGTAGTGTCGTAAATGTGTTGTAAATTTCATATCTTTTTTAATAATGCGGATTCCTCTTCCACGATGGACTTAATGACACCTCGAGAGAAAGAAAGATAAAACGAGAAAGAGTCCTTTGCGTTTGATTCCGATTATGTATCAACGACGCCGGTTTCTTGCTGTCGGTTGTAGCATTATTAACACCATTGCGCCACTCGGACGCGGATTTGTTGCTTGTTATCTTACTCACGTGGCATGTCACATGTATCGCAGACGGGGGAGAAAGCGTATATAGATGCGAATGGCGTGTCGCATTTTCCACGCGATTTATCCGCCGCTATAGCGGGCGATTCTCTTCACTTAACCAAGTCGGAATCCTCTTTCCTTATTCGTTGGCAATTTTTTTTCCAATATTAAATCTGTTATTAAATTTTAGATGTGCATGGTATAAATATCACTTACAGTATAGGAATATGTACATTTAATTCTCAATAAAAAAAAGCAGAGACAATTTTACGGAAACATTATACTGTTTAGCGTTTGCGTGCTCGACTTCAATATTACATCAATAAATGTTTAAACACTTGCGTGCGGCTCACTTGAAGCTAGCGATCGGTTACTCAGGTATTAAAAAAGTACAAGGGTCCTGTCGCATAAATTCATCCATGGTTTTAACGAGGTTCGCGTGCCCGTAGCTAGGAATTAAGCGCACTCTCGCCACTTTTATCCACCCTCTGAAGTGTCGGTTAAATATTCCTTCTGAAAAGAATTTTACGGCAAACGAACATTACGCGAATGTTGTAACAGAGAGGGAAAGGGAGGGGAGAGAGAGAGAGAGAGAGAGAGAGAGAGAGAGAGAGAGAGAGACATAGGAGGAAACGGGGGCTAGGGGAAGAGAGAAAGACAGGAAAATGGCGGAGATGATAAAGATAAAGGAGGAATTAATTTATTACAGTCCCCTCGGGGACCAGATAAAACAAAACGACACAACGAGGACCTGTAGTAAAGACAGTATCAACGAACAGAAAAAAAGCGGCGTAATAATGCCGAGTGGGTGGGATTAAAAGCAGGATTAATTAATTACGTTCGTAACCCGGCCCCACCGAATTAGTCCCTCGGAAAAGCGAGCGAGGCATGGACCTCTCGTCATAGCACGAATCGAAGGGAAGATAGAAATTCCTGGCACGAAGAGCGCGTATCCATTCCTTCTATTTCGATTTCTCCATCCGATTCGGATTTTAACGAAGAGTCTTTAAATGACGATTGCCGTAAAATATTTCTAACATAGAATTCCATTACATGTATTATATTAGAATGCAATATGTTACAATAAAAATAGCTTGAGGCAGCAAAAAGATAATTTTCATGGCGTATTCTCTAATAATTGTACGTAATTACTATGGCTAAGTTAATAAATTAACTAATAACAAATTTTTAAAATTTTTGTTTCCGTAAAGTCACGAAAAGATATCTCCAATAAAGTGAATTACATCTTACGTAAAATACACTTCAAAACCTTTTGTCTTTACACGAAAATGAGGGAAATATAATTTATATGACAGAATAATATGACAGAGTAATATGATTTTCAGTTTGTAGTTTCTTCCTCTACATAAACTCTAAATGTGAAATAAGTTGGAGTCTTTTTTTCGTAAAAACCACATTTAGCGTTAATATACAGAAGATCATATATAGTTACTTATACACTTCCATTACTTCCACATCAAATTTTAATAACAGATACCTTGGCGAGCGAAGTTCATTCTCACTTCGAGAGACGAAACCGACGTGAAATTATTTAACCAGAGATAAAAAAGAAAGAAAAGCAGGATCGAGATAATGGTTGGGAAGGGTGGCAGAATTAAAGGGAGAATTAATTAATTACAGCTGGAAAATGTTCAGCTTCGCGGGTTTCGCTAGACACGAAATAAGGTTGGATGTGCGTTCGGAATTGGAGCAAAAACAATTTAGAGCGATGTAAACTTCGCAGAGGAGTGGTAAGCAGGAGTGGTAAGGGAAAAAAAGACGAGACTGAAAGAGAGAAAGAGAGAGAGTCAAGAGAATCCAAGTTTTAACGGTAGGATAAAAAACACGATAAGGCGATACTGTGCATAAGATTGTAACAGAAAAAAACTCTTAGGGCGAATTCACACCTTGGCAGAATAGCAGAAAACAGAAAAGCAGCAGTGTAACTTAGTGCAACTCAGTGCAACTCAGTGCAACTAAATGCTTCTTCTCATTGGCTGCTGCTTTTCTGTTTTCTGCTATTCTGCCAAGGTGTGAATTCGCCCTTATGACATTTCATGTACTTATCTTTATATTCCAATCCGACAAATAATATGTGTATAAAAAGAAATCTTCGAAGTTTTCTGATAAGTACTTAAGTTTTAAAAAAGTGCAAATGAAACTCTAGATTCTAGTTAGAAAACTAAGATAATTGTTCATATAAGTCTAAGTAGCCTTTACTGTAACGGTTTTTATTAGTTATTTTCACTCAGAGAATGCATTGATGCATTAGCGGTTTAACGATGCACATCTTCTTTTTTTCGCGAAAGAAACGAAGCCGGTAGCACTTGCCGGTGTGTCGTATCACATAATTACATCATCTTACTCCATAAGCGTTTCATGTTGTCCGACGGTGTGCGGCGTCGTCGTTTAATTAACAAGCAGGAATATTCATATCCGACGGACGGGACGCGCGCGGCTCCGTGCCGGACCGCAAGCAGATTAAACGGTGCGAAAAAAAGAAGGAAAAACGAGGGGGACAGAAAAAAAATGAGAAAATGCCGACGCGGTAACAGAGGCGCGACGCGACAAAAGCGACGACCCGACGGCGCGCGCGACACGACCCGGGATTTCCGCGGAGTTTTCCCGCGTATTGCTTTCCGCTCCGAATCCGCTTGCGAGTCCCTTCTTCTCCACCTGCGTCAGCGTCCCGGAGGATTTATGCATTTATACGGGTCGGACCGTGACCGCATCCGAGAATGACGCCGGAGGGTGCGGAGGATGAAGCGACAAGGGAGGAAGTGGAAGTGTAGGTGGAGGTGGTGGAGGAGGAAGAGGATCTCCTCCCTCGATAATCGTCGCCGGCGTGTAATCGCGTTTGCACTCGAACCCGCGATTTATGACCGGTCACGTCAGCGTACCGGGGCTGCCGTACGCGCGGACGGTTTCCCGCTTGATTAATGCAGGAAGGAGTGATGGAAATAATATACAGCGTCCATTCCTCCCGCTGTTGGGCGTCAGGGTGCTCGCGCCGCTAATGGAGGAGCTTCTTCCTCTTTCGTTGATCGATGAACGCGACGCGCCATCCACACAGCAGAGTATAAAAGCGCGATAGAGACAGAGGAACAATTTTCACATTATATCGTCGGTAGAATGCATCGGATAACGCAAATAAAAAAGTAAAAGAGCAGCTAAATAATGCGTGTAACCTCCATTTCTGTTATCTATCAAATACTTTTGTTTTTATTACTTCTATTGTCTGTTATCTCTATCAAATACTTCTTTAAAACAATCAGAAAAATTATATGTTGCTATAATAAATTAAATATCACATTTAAAATAACATAATTGTAATTGCAGACAACTATAATAAAATCAAAAATTATATCTAATTAATAAAGTAGCGCGATAAAGGGATGTCATGGTAAATTTTTTATAAAAAGAAAAGGTATCGTTTCTTTTTCTCGAAACAAAAGATCTCTGATTTAGCGGCGGATACACGAAACGATGCTTAATCCATCGTTTCGTTCTTGATGGTTGGCCATGGCGCCGCTCGTTGCGACAAAAAGCCTCTTTCACGCTATACGAGCACTTGCCATCTTTCCCGGTTTAGGCGCTTTTTGCCACCCGGCGAGAAAACGGATGGACTCTGATAATACGAGGACCCCCTTGGTACCGGACATGGATAAGCCGGTAAAAGGAAAGAACCGGCGCGGGCGTAAAACAAGGGACAATCCTATTTTAAAGGGCACACCATCGCCAAAACGCTGACCGAAATCGATCGAATCTACGCGCATCATGAATATTTCATGCAATATTTGTCTAAGAAACAAAGGATAATTCTTACCCGATAAAATCGTGCCCGCGCGCGTGTTTCATGTAATATTAATTTTGCGAAAAAATTTGCTATCGGCAGACAAGATCGTAAGCGAAATCCGGCGGTTGTTAGGAGCGGAAAGAGGGGTGAGACCCTATGAATATTTCATGCAATACTTGTCTGTAAAAATAGGGGAATATTCGTGGAGGAGTCGACGGAGTACGCCGGATCCGGCCGCGCGAGCGAGCTCAAAGAAATATTATTATTGTTCGACGTGAGCACGCCTTGAAGTGCATGTCGATGCGATCGGATATCTAGCGGAGCGGGAACTTGGGCTGCGAGAAAAGAGAAAAGAATGAAGATTTTTCTTATGCGAAACAATTTAATGCGCCTACATCGCAAGGTAACGATAACGATAATTACGAAATACGATTATGATATTTGATTTATTTCAATTTCTAATAAAGAAGTATGTTCACGTTTTAAACCGTAATATTTTTCGTGATAATAGAATCAAGAGGGTTACACAGAGCTTATATAAAGATTCTTACGTAGCAATCGCGTTTCTGTATAAGAATTTTAAAACAAGACGTAAAAATATACCACTACTTTCCCTCCCATCTTTTCCATCCCACGTGTGAGAACATTCATCTCTTCCACACTCTACCTTCTTTCTTTATACTTCCTTGGCAAGTCGTGTTGCCGCCGCTCGTTGCCTTCGCGGAATGTAGAAGGAAGTGGAAAGAGCTATCTTCGAGCGCGCGGTATAATATTGTTAGGTATGCAAATTAAACCATTCAAAAGCTCTGATGAACTTCCGGAACTTCCAGCGTGCTCAAAAAAGAGGGGAACAGCGCGACAAAGGGCGAAAAAGAGCAAAGTTTCGTCACGTTGAAAATGGAGACGGAATCAACACGAGTTTGAATAATTAATCTTGAGTAAATGTAAAATTTGATGCTTTCACATTTTATGTCTATTTAAATACAATAATATAGTTAATGCAAAGTAGCAGAAAGATGCATCTTGTTTTCGGAATATCAAGGATATAAACGTCATATTAAACGACAATTATTAGCAATATATAATTATACATTCAACTATTCGATAAAAAAATTACTTCATTAATATTTTATATTCATTAATCAATCCGTGATTTACAAACTCAGTCATAATATAGTTTTTTACATAAAATTATCTCAGAAAATATGTATCAGTGTAATGAAAATAGCAGATATTATTAGTAGTTATTTAGCGGTATTCTAAATCCTAAATTATAACTCTGTAGTATTCCCTGCCTCTTCAAACATCTTTACTTTGCAATATCATTAGCATAAAATAATCACCGTGGCAACATGGAACGTGATTTCATATAAATTCTAAAGTTCGGGTAACGCGGCTTCGGAATATCCCCGTGCAAAAAGGAAGAAAACATAAAAAAGAAAACATAGAGAGAAAAGTTCGGTTTCAATTTCCACCTTCTGTATCTCTCGCGATTGTCTGCTCACGCTGCTTAAGCAAGAAATGAAAATTATTTCCATCCCTCAAGGAGTTCGAGAAGTTTGCACCCGTAAACTATCCCCGCAACGTTGTGTAAAGTAACAGACGTATAACACACCTAAAATATAATTTCTCTGTAAATTATGATAGATATTTTGACTAACAAAACGTATATATATATACATCTTTATAATTTACGGCGTAATAACTGATTGTATAATAGTATATAATAATTGATTAACAAATTTGATGATTCAGAAAATTCGATTTTTAAATTTCCGTACACGTGTTCGTGGATCTGGAATCGTTAAGCAAGCTCACGTGAAGTAATTGCCAATTACAATTGTAATAGCGAATGTAAGAAGCGGAGAGACGTTAAGTATCTGTGATATAATGCCATTGTCGAACGTAATCCGACTGCAACGTTTATCGAAGCCATTAACATGCAAATTTTAGTGTAACGGTGTTATCTCTTGGCGAAAACAATTCCCGTTGCTATTAGAAAATGCGTGTTTAAATCCAAATTTGTATGTCTAATTAATAGAAATTTAATTAAAAGAAATCCATTGCAGCGTTTAACAGCCGACGCACCGATATTATTCTACGTCGCAATTAAAACGACGTAAGTCAATTTAATAGATTTTTCCAAACAATTCAACCCGTTAAGAAAATCCGATTTCAACTCTCGGGTCCTCGTTGATCGTATATAGTCATTTACGAGATTTACATTGCAGAGAACGTCCGCCCGTCTAGGACTGTCGGAAAACCACCTCACTCCAGCCTCCCCCTCTCACCCCCTTTCGGCACCACCCATCGGGCGCGACCGCTACGTTCCGTAAAATACTTCGAAAGTACGACGATTTACTGTAACTGCGGCTTTTCGGTCGCTGTGAAAGATATTACGCATGATATATCCGTGTCAGAGACTGTCCGACGGATATATTGTATACGTCGTGTGCTAGCGTGCGCCATTAACGTCCCCCTCCCCCCGCCCCCAGCGTCGTGAATTGATTATCGTCCTCCATGCAGTAATTTTTGTCGGGTCGTCTCGTGTGGAATTACGATTCCGGCATACGGTTGTTTATCGAAAATCGATAGGGCCGCGTTTGTATCTTTACGTTGTTCAGGCAGAGCATTCGCCGAGCGACGCTTAAGTTCCTTCGTTTGCTGCATCGTATTTTAACGATGGATGAACATTAAAGAGACCTCTATTAAAATTTACGTGACACTATTATCCGATAAATATTTAAATAGAAGTTTAATATTTACAGAATTATGCAATGGGGTTACTACAATAAAAATAGTATTTTAAATATTCCTCAATTAATCCTGTAACTCAAATTATTTTAAAAATTAAACATGGGAAATTATTTTCTAGGACACTACCATACATGTTCTGCAATATTTCATTACAATCAAGTAATATTGCAAAATCTATTTACTGAATTTTTCAATTAACCTAGTGGAAATCAATAATGCCCACCCCTATGCAATTTCATTGTGTTACGGAGTTACGCGTTTATTTTATTTTTCAATAAACGCGTAATGAAAAGCTGAAACGAACGATAGACAAATCCATTTTGCAGCTAAAATTCACCAAATGCGATTATGCCCTCGCAAACTCTTTATAAAAATCATGTGGGAATGACAATAGTAAAAAGCAAATAATCTTACTACCTCACGCAATAACGAGCAAGTGTAATAGCACATAAATAAGATATTCTTAAATACTAAAAAGATAAAGTTCAAAGTTTAAATTTCTCGCGTATTTGATTTTAGAAATGGGATAAAATATTATACATCATATTTCACAAGATCGCGCATAATCTCAAGAAACGCACGTAATTATGCATAATCATAAATGCATTATAAGCTTTTGTCACGCTTAGCTTTATTGTCGCATCGCCACGGGCAGTATAGGCGGTGGTAGTGTCGAGGTAGTGATTTGATGGAGCGGCCGCGGTCAAACAAGGACGGTAGTAGTTAGTCCGTCGGGGTGAATGGTCAGACGCCGCGGTGAAAACAGTAGTTAGTACCAGCTATGGTACGGCGAGTGCGTAAAACCGGCACTTATTGACGGAACGTCGCGCTCGGCGCGCTCGAAGTAGCTACTGCCGCCATATGATCAGCCGCGTAGACTGGCGCGGCCGGTCAGTAGTCGGTACACGGCGGGTGGTCAGACGTGCCGCTGTAAGCGCGCGGCTCAGTAGTAGTCAGTATCAGCGCAATGGACCGACATGCTTACACGGAGCAGAGCGCGCAGTGGTTGGTATCGACATCGGTCGGACCGTAACAACCTCGAGATATAGATTGTACGTCTGATGCGACCTCCGACGATCCGATTGCATCGAATAGTCGCAAGCAAAGCTACGCTATGTCTGTATTTCTCACACGATCGATTTCTAGTCCTAATTAATTCGTTTATTAGTTTGTTAATTTTATTTGACTTGTCTGCAAAAATCTCTCTCTCTCTTTTTTTTCTCGAAAATAAATAAAAATATATTGGCGTATGAGATTACTTGTCTTGGCATTTTAAGCGAAGTTCCAGCATGATATATAATACATATTTAATGAAACCACTGTAATAAAAACTAAGTTAATTAAAGCGGGAGAGAATTACGGCGGATTGTCGCGCGATCCCTTTAACCAGTATTGAGAGTACCGTTTTTATATCGCATTCCAATTTAATGTATTCAACGGGCGAACTCTGGTGTTCATTTATAATATAAGGCGGTAGTAGTAAGAGTCGACGCAATAATCAGACATGCTCGGCCGTTCAAACGAGTTCCACTGCGCCGGTAGATAACGGAATTCATTACCAGGCATACAGTCGACGTTATTTCCTTCTGCCCCCTTTAATTTACGATTATTTCGAGCGTCCTGATTTAATACTTGCAATACTTTAAACATGACCGTATATAAAAGCGCGAACACATTATTTTAAATTCCGAACATCGATCTCCGATTTCAATACAATCATCAATTTACTAATGTGCTTACTTTTTATTTTAGTTGTTCGTGAATTATTATATTAAGTTATGAATATCTATCGGATTTAAGATTCGATCAATGAAAAATAACAAATAATATCATCTCTACGATTTTATCACAAATGTATCACTGTTTTCTTCATTTCTCAGTGTGTAACGTGCTCAGTGTTGGCGTGCTAGTTAATAATAGTTCTACCGTAACGTATGTCGCGACTAATCAAATTATCCTCGGTCCACTTGGTAAGTAGATTATTAAAAGGGCGCGCGAAATAATTATCCAACTATCATTTGCAAATTAACCATAGTTAACCATCAACGCCATAATTGAATCGGGCATAATTCGCTATATTCGTCTGGCGCTCGCGTGATCCCCTTGAGAATCCACCGGAAATCCATCCTCCTTGTAGCGAGCGGGACGGCAAAGCCCTTACCTATCCTCGACCGACGCGAACGCACCAAACTATTCCCGTGCCATTAATTAAATTTCCGTCCCCTCCCTCCTTCGCCCCTCCACCCGTCCGTCGCGAGCCGGACGCACGAAACGATTTCTCGATTTCATGATTTCTCGACCGCGGAGCTATGCGCTGGGCCCCCGTGGCAGTTCGCAGGCGACCACAAAACTCCGTCACGTAGCTGAGAGGGTAGTAGGCGGCACACGGAGGGCTTGAGGGGGTGGCTTACCACCCCTTCCTCTGCTGCCCGTCCCCCCTTGCTACGTCCCTCTTGCATCGTCCACGTCCTGCAGCTTGCAACGGTTTAACGCGATCCCGTGCAAATTTGTATGCGGCCAAGTTTATATGGTACCCGGGTTGAGCGTTAGTTCCATCTACCCTCGATCCTCTTCCTCGCTTCGTCCCGCCACCGCTTGCCGCCCGCCACCCCGCTTCAATCCACCACCATCATCCCCTTTGTCCGCCCCTCACCGCCCTGGGTCAACATAGCCAAGAGCGTATCAACACACAAGCGGCTGTATCTGTGTACGTGTGTCTTTATCACGGTGTGCACACATAAGTGTGTATACGCGGTGTCCAAAAAGCCGCGTACTTACTACTGCCCATGAATTACTCGGTTGTTGTTACCTAATTTCCAAGCATTAAGCTCCTTGCTAAATAGATTATCTTTACGCCGTGAATATAAAGCCTATTATCTGTTTACGTTCGTAATTTATGTTTCTCAGTTCGCCGAAATTCCTCAAATTTGCAATAATTAATAATTCTATGCGTTACTAAACGATATCTAGACGCGAAAGTGATCTTAGCTTCGTAGTTTATCTGCATTACAAATAGGCACGAGAGAGATAGCACGCGGATTCCGAAACACCCTGCGTACGTTGCGCACATCTGTTCGTACACACAGATTTCCCTGTGTATGAGAGTACGTACGCGTATAAGTGCAATCTGTGCGTATATGAGCTTTTGGGCTCGGCGCGTTTGCAATACACACGTACGCATTTACGAATGCACGTCGACGCACGTGTGTACATTATCGCATTGTATTATGGATGCGTGCACATGCGCGCACAAGATACGCCGTGCAACGAGTTGTGCGCGCATGTTCCTCGGAAAGCTTCATTCAATTACTTTATGTTCTAACTTATGTATAAGCATCGTAAAAACATTGTACTGCGGAGCATATATGCGCTCTGCAAAGAATACTTGAATTTGTTACAGAAAAAAGAACTTTTACCTCATTTTATAAAAATAGCAATTTAGTAAACAAAAGAAAATAAAAGTATATATTAATCAACTCAACGAAAAATGCAAAAAAATATATGGAAGAAAAATTTAGAAAAATATTTAAAAAATATTAATAGAAAAATGGAAAGGACCTTTGGATATTCATATTTTGCTAAAACGTGATGACCAAGAAGACCATTCGTTAATCGTTATATTCCATAATAAATTCATCACTTTGCAAATTTCACTCTCCGGAAAGTAGATGAGTTTATTTATCAGTGATTAAAGATGCAAGAGAACTTGCGAAGTCGTTTTAGTAAAGACTATTCCCAATTAATCTTTTGTCATCGAAATTACTAGTTACTAGTCATCGACTAAATTACGCCTCTCTAATAATCAGTCGCAAATATTCGGATCAATATCCATTTATCACTCGAATATTCAACATTAGAGATACCTGTGGCCCAACACAATTTGTTTAACCGGACAGTACATGATATAGTACGTATCAATTATAAGTGTACATCCAAGTGTTCATATACGAATATGAAATCCTCAATAAATTCTATGATATTGCGATGCAATCATACTAATATCGAATCATTGGAATATCGCCGGCATAACATCCTATTTCTACCATAAAACTCCTGTAGAAGCTTTCGCCCACTTTTAAGCACCAATACCCTTTCCCGTTCGTATTATCGTATGTAAACTCGCGCCAAGTACGCAGAAGTCGCCCGGGGCTTCGAGTACTACGAGCTATGACGGCGCAATAAAATTTACAAAAATCTTACCGCGCTCTGAAGTATCGCGCAAAAACCCACTCGGTGCGCCCGTTCTCTTTCTCTCTTGCTCTTGCTATAAATATATGGCCTCGTGCACATGCATGCTCTTCCGCAGCTGCGGTAGGAAGACTCGCCTCGGATATCACCGGCGGCCAGCTAGGGCGGACACAGCCAAAACTTTAAATTTCGTAGCGAAAGCCCCGACGGCGTTGGCCCATGCTAATTTTACGATGCTACGTCGCCGTGCGTCACCGGCGTGTCCCAACCATCCTCCTCCCCGTCGTTCAACCCCTTGCTACTCTGCCTGCTCTTGCTCGAAATTCGCCGGCGCTCCAAACTACGTCGGTAGCTTTTCCGTGCGAGCGCCGAGGGCGCCAGGACTCTCTCGTGCGATCCTGGGACGAGGAGGAAAAGCCATTTAGATGTTCGACCGAACGATGTACGATGCACCTGAGACCCCACTCTCTGTCTCGCCAATCCCCCGGACTATCCCTTTTGCACTCTGCCTCGTGGCGCGTTGCGTTTTTGACGCGTGTCTTTCTCGAATTGCTGATGGAAAGCATCGAAAGTGTGATAAACACAATTTTGCTCGGGCGCTAAAAACACGGGACAGTGTATATAATACCTTCTGTCGTTATCGCAAATAAATACAGAGATTATCTTCGCGTATTTGTGTAATTAAAATCTGAATTCATTGACACTGTATCTGTTTTGAATTAATTGTCGTAATTATTATGTCGTATGTACATCCTGTTAGTCGTCGAAATGTATCCCATTTCTTTCGATCAATTGATAGGTGGCTAATAGCATGTGTGACGGTAACGATCATTTAACATTGAAAATTAAAGGGTCCGAGATAAATTACCTACGTAAATAGGATGTAAATAGATAACAATATCAAATTTCTTTTCCAACTTCCAGAATATGTGATTTTAATTGAAACGTGATCTATAATTTACAAATCAAGATATCAGATCCAAAATTTTTCTAAAATTTGTACTTAATTCAAATAAAACTATTATATTAATCTGAATTTTTTCGGAACAGAATAATACCGCTTGGTACAATTTTATCCCGTTATTTTCGTTTTACGCGCACAATCCGGATGTTTAATATTATTACGATCATAAAACTGCTCGCAACATATTATATTTCTGTGAATACGTGTGCTCGCGATACAAATTACTGTCCGAAATTATACCGAATAAACGGTGTGGGAAAAAGTTATCGCGATACCCTCCATCATGCGTTATCGATATTCACTTCGCCGAACACTCGCGCGAACACAATGGGCAGAGGGGGCGGCCGCGATATTATATATCGAAGCGAGCAATATGGGATCCGCCGCGCCGACACGGGTTCCGGCGGCGGGCTACTGCGTTATTATTATTAATGCATATATAACGGCGCAACAAAGCGATCGTTTAATCGGCGCGGCCGATGATGATTTCGATCTGATTCGCGCGCGACGGGCCCGGCATTACGCATTACGCCACAATGCGAGCCGGGCGCGTGTACATCTGCGGAGAATAATAAACGTTATTGCGCCGAATGCGACGTAATTTGATAATTCGCGCCCCGATCGACAATAGCGTTAATGGATTGCACCGCCGGCGACGCTAATTTTCAACCAACGCGAATACTTGCTGCCAATTCGCGGATGTAACTACTTGCGTCGCGTGCAAAATGTGACAAGAAAGAAAGGAAAACACATCCGTTTCTTTCCACTTATATTTATTTAGCGTATATTATTTCACACTTTACTCTGCGGGGATGGCAATCAATCACAATTGCCAAACAAATTATAAAAGAGAAAATCACGGAAAAGTGTACGATAATCAACGTTTTACGGCTCACCCATTATCGTGACAATATTTTCGCAAATGTTTACGTTGGCCCAGGAATGGAAGTTCAAGGGAGATGCGATGATGGGAGACCGCAAAGCCCGTCGTTTGCATAAACAGAGGAACAAGGGAGGGAAAATGCGGAGGAAGAAGCGAGAAGGGTAGCTAAAGTAAACAAAAGGAAAAGCTTGTGGAAAAAAGCACGGAGTTCGAGTTCAAAATCTGCATTTATTAACTTGACTGAACGTGAAAAAGGAATGAGAAATGGGAGGGAAGGAAGAGAGGTCAGAACAGGTAAAAACAAGAAGAAGAAAAAGAGGAAGGCATTAATATTGTCTTACAGTAATCTCTCTAAAAATTGGGGAAGAGTGTACAGTGAGAAAAAAAATGTGTAATATGTAAATGTAATAAACAAAGCTAGGCAGTTTTATGAAATTTTATAGTAGTCTCTCAAAAAGAGAGGAGTCAGGAGAAAACAGGACAAGAAGAGATAGCGAGAAAATTTATATCGACTTTAGGCGTAGTAAGGAAAAGATAATATGTACGTTACATTCTTTATAAAGATTATTGCATGTAACAGCATGCTGTTACAAAGGGCACTACATAATTAAATCTAAATTTTAATTCTACGGGAATAATATTTTCCTCTCTTTTACTCAGGAAAAATAATCAGTAGAATTTTCTTCCCATACTCTCGCATATAATATATCAGAAAAAAATCCGCGAAGAATACGTGTAAGATACAAAATGTACCGATAAGATGTAAAATTCCACTCTTTTGAAACTCCAAACTCTCTTCCGCCGAGGGGGATGCACCGTCGCGTATAGGCGTTTTACCGCGGTCATTTCCCAGCCGTATCGACGGGAATCCCCCTTTGAAGAAGCCACGAGAAATCTTCGCGAGACGTAAGCGCGTGCTAAGGATAGGAGGAGCGCCAATTCGAACGGCGATGAAAGCGGGAATATAGCAGAGTAGCTGCATCGCGTGGCGCGGAGGTAGGAAAGGATGACGGTAAAGCCGGAGGATTTAAGCCGGCGTTCGTATACATCTCGACGGGATGAGAAGGGTAAGGACTTGAGAAGATGATAGAGAAACCGTGCATTGCGTTAGAGACGGGGGATTTGGCCGGGTGAAAAAAAAAAGCGACGCGCCGCGTCTCGTCTCGGGAAGAGCGCGCGCCTCGAACATGCCGGAGGAGAGAACGCGCGCCGTCAAAGCGAGAAAAACCTTTTCGAGTTGAGCGAAAAAAATCTCCGCGGCAAAGTGAGAAAAATGAGCGAATGAGCCGCTATTATTTCATCTGTCTCGCGATGATTCCGCTCATTCGTTCGCTTGTCGGAAATTCCCTCCTGGAAGCGCGTATCGCGCGTACACGCGTGCCGAGCGTAAGCGGACGGGCGCGCGAAAGGAAAAATACCGGGCGTTTCGGCCACACGGTTAAACAAAAGCTGTCTGGCACGTACGAATGGAAAACAGAGTGCAGATCGGACGGCCACCGTCCAAATTACGCACGGCAGAAAACACAAGACCGTGGCAAAACGCGGCGAGGTCGGATTTTTTCCTCTACCTCGGCCTGTCCGCCGGTGCGGCGGAAGAAAACAAAGGTAGCGCACGAGCCGAAAACCAACGCGTCCAATTAAAAGTGACGTAGCGCTAGATAGAGGCGCTGAAGAGGTTTGTATTGTGCGCGGAGATATCAATGCATCGCAAATACAATTTACAAAAATATATCGGTTTTGATATATCAAACGGATATATCGTGGATGTGATACGACATCTGTTCCACGCGAGATATATTCATAAGTTGCAAAATATGTGAGAATCAAAGAAAAAATAAAATATTTTTGCGAATATAAATAAATGATATACGTACTGTATTTGCGTTCTCTTAATTCCTTATATTAAATGCAATAAACGCAATAAAATGGAACACATTAAAATTAGAAATTAGAACTCTCATCGCAAGTGCGCAAATAATAAAATTCACGATTTTTTATATTTACAGAAATTATCGACGATAAAAATTCATCGTTGCAAATCAAATTCAACTAAAATCGTCGTTTAATAGGTTGAGAGAAACGTGAGCGAGGGACATGTCATCGCGGATAAATTCCAAAAATAAATACGTTTTAGTAGGTGCAGTAATGGACAATTCGTGTATAAAAAGCAAAGCGCGCGCGATCTCCTACGTTGTGTCACCGAGAATTAGATGTGTTAAAAATATTCAATCATTGAATTCAATTGCACTTGTAACACCATTTTACATGGTAACGAAAATGTCGATCGGACCGAGAAGTATCGGAAAAAGAAAACGCAAATGAAATGTATTATCAGAATTGCAACAGCTGAAATTCACGCTTCGAAGTCGGCGTGAAGAATAGAACGGCAACCCCCCGATAATGCAAATGTATCGTATTATCAAGTCACGTGCGCTAAGAATTCGTCGTGTCGGATTAAATGTTATTCACGTCGACGCGGGTAAGAAATACGTCAGAAATACGCGTCGAAGATTACGTACGTCTGAAAAGGGCCGGTGGTAGTCAGCGAAAAACCATCCCTTACACGCGGCGTGCTTTTACCCCATCGAAAGACGAGCCTTGCTCGATAGACCATCGAAGTCATAAAAGAAAGAATGACGACGGCGACGGGGTTGCAACGATGGTGGAAGAGGAATGACGTGCATCGGGCAGGATTGTTTGTTCCGACGTGATTCGCGAAAGGGCGCGGCGCGACCTTCTTTCCTGATAGACGACGCAACGAAATGTCGCGTCTGTAAACGAGTCCGCACACGTCGCGCTGTAGGGATTTTCTTCCGCTTTACAACCCGACCGACGACGTAACGGCCGAGTCCCCGTGGTGTACTTTTCCATTACCGCGTGTCCTCTTTTCATACGCGCGAGAGATCGCGAGACGCGGCAGCAGAAAATTCCGCATCGCGATGATGACTTGCGGCGCGTGAAAAATGAATGCCACACAGTTGTCGCATAACGCCGTACTAAGAAGTTCCGTCATAGTACGGAGAGTTACGTACACATATGCGATTTCAGAAGTTGTCACTTGTAAATGACATTTATAACATTGCATATATTTTATATACAAAGCACGTATATATTTTGAAATAATCTTTATTTAGTAGGTAGATTTTTTATGAATTGGAGAATAAATTCTTCTTTTAAATAAAAAATTGCAATACACATCGTAATTTTATTTTAATACTTAGCATTAAATATCTTGTTAATTGAATATATTGAAATTTAAGTACTTAAAAATTTAAATTAACATGACAAAAATTTCTATATTTCTAAATGCATGTAAAAACCATCGGTACTTTCAGCAATTCTGTACTGATAAAAAAAATTTTAAACTAGTATCACCTTGTGCTGCTATTTTTACATTGGAAGTGTAAAAACATATGCTGAAAATACGCTTTAAAATTCACCGATACTTTTACAAATACGCATTTATAAAATGCATGCATTTGTAAAATCTACTATGCGCAAATAGGGACACGAATTAATTTAATGGTTCACATACGCATTTATATAATTTAAATATGCAGCGAAATATTCCCAATGTTTAGGCAAAGAAACATTACAAATAAAAAGCATATTATATTAATTCGCAGCAAACTTATTGAGTAATAATAAATTTCCTCTTATGTTTATGCATTTTTCGTTACACTTCGCAAAATTGTTAATTTCCACATACAATCGTTCGTTTATACTTTTTATCAGCACAAGATTATCTGTGTTTTATTTAACGTATAAACGTAATTATTATTAATGAATACATTTCTATGTCGTATTTACCTGAAAACGTCTCTTTGCAAGTATATCGCGCCATAGCGATCGCCGAACATTACACTCGAGCTCGACGTGAAGCAAGTTTCGCATGTCAATTCGCAATCTCGACGTTGCTCTCCCGATTCTTTCGCTGCCTCTGTACGTAATGGCGGCGTTTAATCGTGACCACTCGGTCGAAAGAAAATTTCTCTTTCTCTTTCTCCCTCTCTCATTCACATTCGTTCGAGCGTGCTTCGATCGCGCGCGCCGCTATTCCCGACGATAACCGCGGCAGTTCCCGCGGAAAAATGATTTTTCGTCGTGAGTACTGTGCATTACGCCAAGGAAAATATCACCGAGACCTTATCTCGTCTTGTATTATACACAAACGCGTCACTTTAAAGGCATTCAAAGGTAAGGGAACGATCTAAGAATTATCCTAATGCCTCGCGGACTTTAAATGCATAAATTATCGCGCCGTAAAAAGAACAATCGTAAAAACATTTTCAAATAAATTTCCAGAATAATATTTTCGTTATCTATCTTCTGCATAAGTCTAGATGATAAGTGTTAAATCAACGAGTCGTCATAATTCCGAAATATTAATAAAATTGTAAAATCTTGAAACACACACACGGTTCTAAGACGTTATTTAAGTTCTCTTTAAAGTTATAAACTCGCAAAGTGAAATTACGAGTTAATTTTCTTAAGATACTTAATTGAATTTGTAAAAATTCCGCAATGAATAAATATTACTGTCAATAAATATACCAAGAATTCGCATAACATTTTTGCTATTTCAGGTATTCATTAAAAAGTTATGGAATGTTTGCATTTCTTGATGAAAACTTCGGAGCAGCAGAATCGCAAACGCATTTTCTTTATAGCCTACTTGAGTCGCTATACCATTGTCGAAAACAATGCTCGTATCATTGCGTCTAATTCGCTACGCTCATTCTTCGCTAACTGCGCTAAGCTTTGAACACGCACACATACATATATGTACACACGCATACGTGTACAAGTACACACTTAAATGAATCAACTATTCTCTTTTTCCCTCTCCCTGTCTCTCTCTCTTTCTCTCTTCCGACTTGCTCCCCGACGCGAGAAATAAAAACGTCGGGGTAAAGACATAAAAAAGAGCCTCTAATCCTATGGCTACGAGAGGTCGTCCATTTGACCCGCGTCCTCCGTGGAGGGAAGGTAAAAGAAGACCCCAAGGTACGCCGGTGATTCGGATATCGGGATCTTGATACCAATGGAAGCCGCGTGGAAAAAGGCGGGCAATCGGATGTACGATTCGTAGATCGGAGGCTGGAATTAGCTGAGGTGCGCACCGAGAGAAGGACGACGCCGAGAGCGGCATTCGTTTTCTGGCGGTACCCCAAAGTACCCCCGAGAACGAGAGAGATATACACGATAGTGGAGGAGGGAAACGGCGCGAGTGGAAACGGGCGAAAGGGCTTAAGCGAAAATAGTAGGGAAAAGGCATAAAAAATTGTGTTACGTGAGACATTAGAAAGGTAGTAAAGAGAATGCAGAGGAAAAGGACAAAATGATCAGAGAGCATAAAAATAGAAGGGGCGTATAAAATATTAAACAAGAAAGAGAATTAATGGAAACGAAAGATGGATAAAGCGAAGAACATAATGGCATTAAAGGCAGTAACGATAATCATACATTGGGACAATTATAAAGTCATTAAATAATAATGACAATTCCTTTGACATCATAAAAGTATTAAAAAAATAATTATTAATTCTTTCATTAAGAAAGACAAATGCGTCTTAAATGTTATATAATCGCTTCAATTGATTTTATAAGTATTATGAACAGAAAGAACACAAATTAATGAAAATATGCCGTATAAGAAAAGATTCGCTTGTCTTTACTGAATAATTACTTAACGAAACCGAATTCGCGGAACACATCGTGCGAAAGGGTCCATCCGGGAAAGGACCACCTTAAATTTTCCTCGCGCTCGGCCGCGTCCTAAATTTCGGTCGAGCCTTGGAGCGTATTTACGGCGGAAACTCGGCGGAACCGGCCGGCTCGGTTTTAACTTCCGGAACGACGCGACGCCGAGCGGAAAGCGAGCTGTTTATTTCGCGGCGATGTTTTACAAGAGGATAAAGCAACGAGCAGGAAAGGGCGGGAGCAAACTCCTGTAATTACCGGGGAGAGAGAGGAAAAAGGGAACCAAGATGGTAGCTCGCGGCTGTTGTTCTCTTTAAGAAGATTAGCGTTCGCGCGCAATCCGGTACTTGATAACCGATGGTACCCGGTGTCTAATACAATTTAAATTAGCAGACATTTAAATTAACATACATTCGATATAGCATACAAGAAAGGTATTTAATTCTTCAAGTTGCGTCACAAAGTGAATAAATGATTGTGATTATCGAACGCACTAACGCTTTAATAGTCAATGGATAGATATTGCGCAGGTTAATGTCTACAAAGGATGTCAATAATTTTTGTATGTATACAGACAAAAATAATAAAATGACTCCAGCTGACTACAGTCGCTCATTCTATAGAATATGATTCTTAAAATGAAAATAAAAAAAAGTTAAAGACGAAGTGAGTTCGCGTTGGCAAGAAGGTAGATGAGAAATGAGGAGAATCTTCCTTCGATTTTCTCGATAGAATCGGGCGTCATTTAGCTTGAGATCGCGTGTCTTCGTAATGTTTCCCATTGGTCTCTACGGTACTTTCAAAAGTCCCGTTATTCTCTGTTGCCTAGGTTTCCCCATACTAAAAAATTTCATTGCCGGGGGTATGTATCCCCATGTGCTCTATCGCATACAATAGCTCCCATTGTGTGTAATTTAAATTGAACATTCGTACAGTTCTCCAGACGGAAAAATCCAAACGGAGTGGATGGCGACGTCCGTTATATACCCGGCACTCGCGAAAACACGGTCAGAATTTAAGGGATGCGAGGACGCGGAAAGTTTCCGGTAAAACGGCGGGATCGAGAGAACTGAGAAAGAGATAAGAAGGGCACGGAAGAGATCCGTATTAATACTTACGGAGATGGAGGTAAGAGAAAGAGAACGAGGGAGGAGGAGTCCAAGGGAATGATAGCGAGAGAAATAAGACCATCGATAGGAGGCGGCGGCTATCAAAGGAATAAAGGAACCGCGGGAGGAAAGGTCCACGCTATCTCGGCAAAGAAGTCCCTCGTAAAGGGGGTTGGTAGGTGGAGGGTGGTACGGAGGAGAAAGATACCGGCGTGGAGAAAAAAGAGTCAGAAAAGATCTGAAGGAGTGAGTGAGGATCGTTTCTGCATTATCTAGAAACGCGGCGAATAAAAAGGGAGCGATATTCTCTCTCTTTCTCTTCCCTTCATTCTCTTTTTCTCTCGCGTGTCAACAGCACCGTGATAGTCTAATATGTACGAGTTCGCGAAATTGTTGGATGAAGCTGCTCGCGGAAGGAAACGCGTCTCTCGTTTACATGTAAACGCTTTTTGAGAAGAGAAAGAAAGAGAGAGGATTGAGATTGAGGACGCTCGCGTGCGCACGTTGTAAAGACGTTGGGTTTTATAGCGGGAAGCTGCGACGCTTCCCCTCCCGGCGAAGCTTTCTTCCCACGCTGGAAGTACGAAAAACTCGGTTAATTGCGTGAATGTTCTGATTTCAATCTAGTTTCCATCTCAACAAGAAAGCAGGACGTTGCTCTACCGACGAATACTGGACAACAATCTATTTTCTTGATAGCTAAGCGGTAATAAAGTCATTTCATTTTAAATTTAAATTAAAGTATGCAAAAACGAGAGAGATACATCGCTGTAGCTTCCACAACTATGTGTCTGATAATTCGTTTGTAATACAATCGTGTTACATCACATGTATCACGTTATAATAATTAAACAAGGGAATTAATCGTTCACCAATAACATAAATTCCAGTCGAGTCAATGGCCATGTTTCTACTATGAATAATAATACCGTAATTAAATTAATAGAATGTAATCAAAATTAATTAATATTAGGTATTCATTTAGAAGATAGCTGAAATAACGCCGCAGAGAGAGAGAGAGAGAGAGAGAGAGAGAGTACAAATAAAATTAACTTCCTATGAACACGCGGGATTGGCAATATCCGCGCGATCGGGCGATAATCTCGCCGCAACTCACGATAGCACCTTTTAACATTCTCGCAACGTAGTTACCATTTCTCCTTTGGTCTTCTTGTTTCCAGCTGTTTGCACTGCTGTATGCATATATATAGAACAAGATAAGAGCGGAAACTCATATCTATACTAACTCGCGCGAAAAGTTCCTCGGGAAACGAGGTAGAAGCGCAAAATAAGAATAATGAGACGCGACGTGCCGCACATCGAAGAGCGGAGGAAGAAAGGGGAAAAGGAGAGGAAATAGGGGGAGGGGAAAGAAAACCGCAAAAGAAAAAGTTTCCGGCTGGAAGTCCGTCGTAAAGCAAAAGAAAGATAGCGACACATCGCGAGACAGTGGAAAAGCAGCGTGCCGCGCGGAAGAGGATCGTATTTGTATCATCCGCGAAGAGCGCATTGCAAAAAGAGGATCGTAGGAGACTAGGAGAGTGCAAAGACGAGGGTGGAAGGGGATCATATTTTCGCGGCAGACCACGACTCTTTTAATGTAAAATTGGAACGTGTTATGCAACGCTACGGCAACTTTTACTCGCCGTGTTTACCGGGGAACCGAGAAAAGCAACTCGAAAATTTCAACGAGTAGAAGAGATAGGATTTTCTTTGGTGCGTGCCCGAAATCCGACAAAATGTCAGTTGTTTCTACATCGCGGGGAAAAAGATCGCGTTTGTATCATCCCGCGAAGAGCGCGGAATATATCGTGGAATATATACTTTATGGTGGTTTTGTATAAATACAACGAAAAAATATTGTAATAATACAGAGTCGCTTAAGCGTCCTATTTTCTTTCGGTCGCCCTTCCCGCGAATGTGAAGTAAAAAGCAATGAGAAACAGAAGTCTCTCGCGCGGCTCAAGTAAAATAACGAGAATGAGAATAACCGTTAGGAGATGAAAGGTATTAGAGAAAAGAGATGAAGTGTCTCTTTTCTTCGAAGAAAGCACACCTCCTCGTTCTCGCCGAAAAGAGACGAGAAGGAAAACAGCGCGAAGGAGAGACGGGGGAAAAAGCGGGAGATCGTATCCGCATTATCTGCAAATGACGTGGGCAAAAAGGAGGATGGGAGGGAACGGATGGACGGAAATGTCGGAGGCGGGAAACGTGTAATCCGCAAGAACCGTTTTAATACGAAATTATTGTCGTCCTCGCTGATGCGCGCACTTCGAGAACGAGGCTTTCGTTCCTCTCTCGTCCTTAAGCCCGGTACCGACACACCGCGATATAATCGCATTTTAGTACTCACCCTCCCCGGGTATAGCCGAGTCCACCCCTCATTCTACTATCCGCTGCTCCCGCCGCCCTTTTTATTCCACAGCGCGGCGGCGATGCAGTACCAGCCGGCGGCGGGTACTCGAGACTTTACGATTTGGACTTCGTTTAAGAAGATTAGGTTTACACGGATCTTAGTTTTACTTGAATTTACGAAATCGCATCCCGCAGGAGATAGGTACCTACTCACACTCGGTCCTCCGGGCTTTTACTCGAGTTTAAAGCGACAAGTCCAAGCGAGACCTCTTAGTTACGAGGGGGTGGCAACAAGAGAGAGAGGGGGGGAGGGAGGGAGGGAGCTTGATGAGAAGGATGGAAAAGGCAATACAGTTAGTGAAAACAAAAAAGTAACGCGTTGCGACTGATAGTTATTTTGGAACATTTGTTTCCGCAGAAAGCGATAAAGGGGAGGACAGGAAAATAGAACTGGAGGGTAATAACGTACTTGTTATTATCCAATGCAGGAAAGAAGTGCTGAAACTATCGCGGATGCTGGCGGATTTTGGAGAGATTAGGTTCGCCAGAATGTTAATCTACCGGTAGAATTATAAAATCGCGTCGTGTGAAAATTTACGATGCGGACTTCCCGGAGAAAATTCGATGCCAACGGAACTTTCAGTTTGAAGTGGCGGTTAAAATTTATATAAGATTCTGTGCTCTTCGTGATAAGATTTTCACGGATAACATCTTTTCGCATAAATTCGAATCTGTATTTATAGCAAAGATATATATTTATTTTTTTTGGATAACAGATTCTGACGGTAATATCAAGTTTATATGTAGACAATGATTTTTTTTATTCGACCAACGAACCACGAGACGCAAACAGAAATGTAAAAGTGGTCTGATACTTGAGATTCGGCTTTGTGCTAACAATATCGAGTTTCCCTTTGTAATATACGGAAATAACATTTGGAGATAAGACTCGTTCCACGGTTTGGGGGATATGCGCGGAAAATAGGATTCCATTTATGCGATTTCAACCGTCTTTAAGAACACATCTGTCACGCGTAACGAGAGTATGCTTTGCTAAGCTCATACCGCGTTCTTTATGCACTTATTTCTGCGCGTTTCCTTCTTAACTCGTTTTCTTTCGGGCAATGGCACAAGATCGCATTGTGAACGCGAAGAATAAAACTCCTTGGAAAAATCCTTGAGAAATATAACCTCGAGGTTAAAAACGTTTTTTCTTTAGTGTCTTAAAAAGTTATTTATGTCATTATAAGTGAAATTTAAGTCTCTCTGTCTCTCTTTCTTTCTCTCTCTCTCTCCTTTCTGTATAATGTTCTATATTGCGAAACACATTTTTCGCATAAAGATGATACATTTGTATAATTACATGCAAATATAAGTCACGTTTACGAGAAAATATGAATGTAAGAATAACGACAGTTATTTATGTAATTATGAAAATTTTAATTAACGCGGAGATGTCGCTTTTAAAGATTACAAATACGTTGCAATTTTTTTGTCCCGATTTTGGAGTAAAATCTCTCTCGTAATTAAATTAAATATTCAGCGAACAAGGGACCGCGGAAGAACTGCTATTTATGATGCTTAGAGAGAAGAAGGCGAAGGTCGTTTTACGGTGCAATCTTAACCGGGATTTCAGTTTCGCGCGAATTTACGAAATCGCGTCCCCGAGGATTCACAAGTTTTATGCAAGTTTAATAAGGTCAATTATTAGAAGCGATAAGGTAATACGAATCATTTTCCGAGTTGCTAGTTTTGCTACTTTTTCAAGTATATATATAACAAAATATTAAATACATAATATATATAATATTAACACAGTAATAGTAAAACAATTAATAAATAGCAGTAACAATTAATAAACAATATCAAACATGTAATAATTATGGTGTGTGTATCAGAACGTTACAATTATTAATATTAAATGATATTATACTAATCGCTACATAAAATAATAATAAAATTGTTATTAGAGGGAACGCCATGATCGGATTCCATGGTTAAATCAAAAGAGCGCGTAGAGATCCTTCGATTCAACGAGAAGTGGAAACGTCGCAATTCCGAACATTCGTCTCGCTGACACGGGTCTGACTCGTTGATTTTGCATAATTCAGAAGGCATCGACCGCGCGCAGTTACCGCTCTCGTCTCCTTTTATTGCCGACCTTATCTCTCATCCACCCTTCTAACTTCCGTTCATCTCGTGGATATCGGTGCCGTGACGACTCGCAGATATGAAATCTAACCCGCCCGTGTGAGAACACGCCAGCACTTTCGTCAGACATCGACGAGCCGAGATGGAAAAAGAAAAAATCCGTAGTGGAAAGGGAGTTATTATGTCGTAGGGCGTCAACGCTTGACAGTTGACCCGCATTGTAGTGAGCGAGATTAAGTTAATGCGAAGGCGAATAAAATTAATATATAAATGAGGAAAAAGGACTTTGAGCTTATAAGATCGAAATTGCGCGTGAATTAAATGTTAATATAAAGATATGCGGCGAAGCTTTTACAGCACTTTACCGCTATCGACGAGGTTTCGACAGCGCGTAATGATAATTCACCGAGAAAAATCTGATCGGCGTCGATATTCCGTCAAAAGCAGCCGCGCCGAGAAGAGTCGTCTACAATTGAATGTCATCCACACTGTGTACGCTATCATCCGACTCAAAATCTTCGGTGCCGTGATTGCGCCCGTCCATACCATCGTAGTTGCGTTAGCGCGTTACATGACGAAGTTCGTTGATTCTGTACAGAGAGGTGTCTCCGATGTTGATGGGAGGACATGAGGGAGGGAGGCGAAAGGGATTGGAGGGTAGATGACGTGGAACCATCGTCCTTTTAATTCTTCGAGAGAATGAAATCCGGACACCCCCTCATCCGTCGACCGGCGCGATGAGATCGGCCGAGATTTTGGACGATTGGCACCCTCTTCCTTCTCCCCACGAGTTCTTTTGCCTGCCTCGCCGGCGGATTGCCGTAAAGAAAAGAATTAAACTACCGAGTTTTCGCGTGGAAACTTTTGCCGCTTTCTACTCCTCTCCTTCCTTTCCTCTCATTCACTCCTCCAGCGTACTTCTTTTTTCTAAGTTCCACGGGATCCGCCCTATCTATTCTATCCACCGGATAGTCGATCGGCATTGAGCCGCTTTGTCGGTTTACCCTCTTCTCCCCTCCTTTTATCCTTTGCTTCTCCTTTTGTTTTCCGCGCGATCCTGTTTTTCTCGTTTCGCGAACGTTTGCAAAGCACCGTTCACTGCACAAGTTATCCATCTTTCTTACCCTTGCGAACTTCTAACCAGCGACTCGCTCCCGCCCCCAATTAAAGGGGCATACCGAGAAATTTTCCGCGGGAGGTTTTCCTATCTTTCCGTACCTCCTTACCTTTCGCTGTACTTCGTGGGTTTTGCTGTTTCCTTTTGAAAGCGGGCATACTTCAGGAATTAACGATTGCCCTCGAGGAATCCTCGCGACGGTTTCTTTGATCCTTCGATATTCGAGCGAAACCAAAGCGCGTTTCAATATTCATCAGATATGCCAATGCATTGTTAGCAATATCGTACATTATATTTTATATATAAAGATAACGAAAGCCATAGCTGTGTAATACGATAATCGTGCAACAATATTACAACATTTAATTTAAAATTATAATTGTGACACATATAAAGGAATAATTCGACTATAAAGAAAATTATGTAAAAACTTTATAAAAAATTTATATATATTAATATGCAATAAGTGAATAGAAAAAGATTTCTCTATAAAAAATATAGAAAAACTCTGATATTAAAAGCTAACATCTTTCTATAATCTTGTTTAATTAAAAAGCCATAAAAAGTTGCGTGGAACTTTACTTTTTGGATTATTTAAGTTACTGAATAATCGTACTTATTGTTTTATAAAATATTTAAATGTATATGTATGTCATAAATTGACATTTTCTATTGATCACATTAGCTCTCTTTGGCTTTTTCTGTCGTAAGTACATACATTACAGACATATGTTAAATAAGCCGGTGAATTTAAAAAATATTTACTTAAAAGAAAACATGCGGAGAAATATCTATATTTTCTCTTTTCACTTTGTCTGAAAAAGAGAAATTGTAGTTGTAGTTGTAGCTGAGAAACCAATGCAATATTTCCGATCGTCTGATTTTAATTCTACGTATCATTTTGATTTTCCCTTAACAAGTCACATGGAAAAAACCATGAAATGCAATTTTCGCGATACGACTGGATTTTTCATATGTTTCACTCTTTGACAAGTTGCCTTTCTGAAGGAGCACGCGAGTATGCCGTTCCGAGCACGCGCGCGTTTCTTCCAATTTCAACAATCCAACGGCAAAATTCGCCGAGAGAGGTCGATATCATTTTTCCAAGCGTACCGCAGCAATTTTCCTTTCATTCCCATCATTCTCACGGGTGAGAGAGCAGGAAAAATCCGCGGGGATACGCTTTCATTCAGCTACACTGCCGCGACTCTTATCCATTTCTGTTTTTACGCTCGCCCCTTACTGGACCACCGATAATCCACCTCTCCTAATTAAAGAGCGGTACGTCCCCCGCAGGACCTTCCGAAAGGTCCTTGCCGCGGGAACATTCTCGGCTCGGTCGTCATTCTCTCCTCCCCAATTAAGCGCGAGCCGTTCCGAAAACGTCGTCAGAAAAAACGAGGAAAGTGAAGAGAGAAAGAGAGAAAGAGAGAGAGGGGGGGGGGAGAAAAAAGAGTTCAGCCGGATTCCCGCGTTTTTCTTTTTTATCGCGACGTTCCGCCACGTTTCGCCCGAGAGGGTGGCAGCGGTACAATCTAAACGCGAGATCAGATTTATATTTATTCCCGCCTCGTTCTCGCCGCGGCCACTCGACAAATGGCCACGCGAGTGATATATCAAAGCTAAATCTCACCGCGGAAAATGCGGGAAAGCGGCCGCACACCGCCGCGCCAGCTGCCCGGCCGTTCGTGCCGTCGCGCATATTCCATCAAAACTTAGACCGAGAATTGTGTCCGAGAGCCGCGATAATTGCCTCGCGCGTTAATTAATAACTCCAAGAATATTGCATCGCAATGGCGTATTTCTTATGCCGTATATTAAACGTCTCCGAGCTGTATTTCGAATTTGGAAAACTTTCCTGTCGAGTACGACAGTCCTGTAACTCGACCGCCGCAATGACGTAATAATTTATGCATTTTTCATCATTCACTATAGATTACATGAGTATTTCAGCAAAGGTAGGAAAGATCCGTACTCAAATGTGGATTAATGCACTAATTAAATAATATCCACGCGTACGCCCATATTAATTTTATCTAGATCAAAGTAAAATATTCGCGCTTGACACCGGAGAGCTATTACAGAGAGTAACACAATGTCCTGAACACGTAACGTTTGTATAGTATTTAGGAATATTAACAAATGGAAATGCACGTTTGCGTGCACCATCTGGATATGACAGTCGGCAATCTCTCGCGATCTATTAGCATTAAAGTATTAATGACAATGTATTATTAAAGCAGCTGTCACACACATAATCTCACACGTGCGCGACATTATAAATCGTAACGCTCGTGCATTTGTTCGACGTCGACGCGGCAGGGAAGTACCGGGCATAAGCGGCTGCGGCGGTGACAAATGAAGAAAGAACACACTGACGAAGCACGCTATCGTCCATTACGGCGCTAGACCTTAACACAAGCCGCTTCCGATGAGTAAAGGCGCGAGTTTGTTACGCAAGAATTCTACATCTTGAAATGTACCTCGCGTGCTACGCGAAGAAACGAATTCGAACTTCCGCAATCTTGCAGCTCGCACCTTCGCATAACGCAACCTTCTTCGGCGTTAAAGCGTCGGTACCGCCGGATCCGCGGTTTTGTTTTGCGAAAATAGTACCTCGAACGATGTTATTCGAGAAGCTTTGAGCGAACCTCGGAGGGATGTATATGCAAAGAATAAAATGTAATATTACGAGTTCGTACCATAAAATACCAAGAAAAATCGATAAAAATAGAGAGATATATATATTGAAACATTTCTCTCTCGTAAAATCGAAGAATCGCAAACAAAGCCTTCGCAAATAGAGAAATCGGTGTATGTCAAAGATTACTAAGTATTTAATATATTTCGTCTTTGGTTCTTCGTTATCTTTTTATCGCTAACGCGGTCTTTCAATTGACGATCATTAGTTCGTAATTGGAATGCGCATGATCGCGATTAATGGTCGTACTCCGTTCGCGCTACCAATCGCAACAAAGACTCCGAAATGTGACATCCAAGTGGAAGATATGTATGAGGGTATTCGTACCGCGCCGTGCCGGCTTCAGAAGAAGTGCCTCTAAATCGGGGAAGCGTAGAGAGATTCCGCGTAACACGGCGGAAAATAGGTAGCGACGTGGAATCCCGCGTGAGGGAAACCGAGACTGCCCGGGTCGTCGTAAATCTTGCCGCGGTTTTCCCCTCCACGATTTTTGGTCACGCGTGCCGAGTTTATGCCCCGAATTAGACGCCGACGGGTGGCTGGAAAGCGGGGCGGAGGGATGGCGCGAAGGGATGGGCCGAGGGTTTCCTCCTACGCGTCCAGGAAAGCACAGTGAGTTTTTTCGAAATCGCCACGTGCCCGCGTACGCTGCTTTTCCACAACATTGGGAAACGCCATATGGCCGAGGGTGGATTCGTGCCACCCTCCCCCACGGTTGTCGCGACAACGATTTCCGTGTCTTGTGTCTAGACGACGCACGCGACACGACCTCGCGCGTGGCTGCTGCTTTCATTCGTGCAACCGTATAGAGAGTGCTTCGCTTCAAATGACAAGGTAACATGCGATTTTTTAAATCTTGAATATAAAAAAAAAAGAAATCGCAGCCTCCCTATTTAGACAAGACAGACACGATCCATGCTAATATTGACAATATCTCCATATAATTTAACACCAATTCGGAAAACAAATTTATAAATTTTCATTTTACTGAAAATCTACTTGTTATTTAATCGATGGAAATCTCTGAAATAAAAGCTTGGATTTATAACAAATATTAACGAAGATTAAAATCGCAATTTAATCTCGTTTAATGCGTACACTTCCATTTTTGAGCGTTGTAAGAATTTAATCTCATTAATGCTTAAATATAAAACGAGCAATAATATTATAAAATACTAGGTGTGCCATAACAAATAATCTACTGCATTTATTATTTCCGCATACATAGAATACGTAAAAATATTTTATATACATAAAATATTCTTTAATTATCCCGCTATTGATATTGAACAAAATTGCAATAAAATAAATATTCTTACTCGTTTTACTATTATTTTTCATTCTTACGCACACTATTATATTCATCCAATACTATAAGATGGCAAAACATTAGATAAATGCCTTCTAAAAAATTCATGTGATCGATATCAAGTCGACTTGGTCTTTGTCTTCCATCTCGGCAACATTTTCTTTCTACAATTTTATTTTTTTTCAGCTTCTTTTCACAAAGACGTGTTTTCTCCCTTGTTCTCCTATATTCACTCCCCACATGTTCGCCGGAGCAAAAAATGCAAGAAAAACTCTAAGACGACAGAAAGACACGTTTTGACAAATTAAAATAGCTCGTGCGACATGTCGTCAAGAAAATAAGTAACACGTTGCATTAGATACGACTCACCAGATGCGCTAAAAAAAACGAAAAACATCGATTTTAATCTACAAACTTGGAAAAAGATTTCAGGATCTTATAAAACTACGAAACTTTTGACGGTATATTGTCAGTTCTATCTCTATTTTACAGATAATGATAAACTTTAATTGGCAATAGATTTTCAAATGAGCAACGCTAAATTTACAAAATGTGACGCGTTTCTGACCATTACTATATTTTCGAAATATTAACGTACCTATATTTAAAAGATTTTAATAATACGATAAAAATAACGAGATTTATCATATTATATATTATCCTGTAATTATATACGTCGCAATTTTCGTCATAACTGTCATGTTTTACGAAACATCTGGAGTAAGGTAATAGATCAAATGATGAAAAATGGAATGTCCTCCTTGCGCGTCATACCCATTACAGTTTCTGAATTTTATCCTTCTAACATTTTCACCCCTGATACGATAAGCCGCGCAGCCAGCCACGTCCGAGTCTATAAAAATATTTTAATAAATAACCAAATACCTCGGCGCACAGATTTTCAAATCCGCGCGGAATGGAGATACGCCGCGCCGGTTACATCCGCGCGCATCGCACGTATGTTGCGTGTATATATCATCTCGCGCGGGCTACACAACGGAGAAGAATATGCGACTGTGCCCGTGTTAATAATCCCCCGTATTATCCAGCGATTTTTATCCCTCCCGGCGCCGTGGAGTGCGCTCATGGAAACGCGTATTTCATTCGAAACGGTTGACAATAAAATTCCCAGAAAATAAAACTGTAATTCCCGCAGAAAAATGCGACTCCCCTCTAAAAATGCAGCGCGCGCGCCGGCAAACAGAATTTAATTCTAGCACTGCGCGCGCCAGTTTGTTATTAATAATCGTGCGCTCTTCCCGTTGCGCCATCGCCGTTCATTCCGCCCAATGTACACATATATCTATATATACGCGGGGAAAAAGTAATGAAAATCAACTTCGCGGCGTGTGGTTCATTACCGTTACAATCAAATGTACCGCCGGGTAAATCTAGCCAGCGGCTCCGGAAGTACTCGCGCCGCTTTGATCCGGCAGGCGCCTCGTTTAAGAAAACACGATTATTATTTCATTGCTACGCACCAATTCAAAATGATAAATACCGTGCCCATTGTGGCCGGCGATTTCGGTGGAAAACAGCGTCCACGCAATTTCAGCTTATGTATATGTCGTACTATAAGTGAACGCAGAATGGCGCACTATTGTTTATGAGTATTTGTCCGCGGCGACAAAGCAGTATGAATGATTTCTCAAAATATGCAAATACGTCGTGATGATAGTACCATAGCGTCAATCAATGAGAAAATTAATAATTACAAATGCAGCTTTTTAAATGTCATTTAATGTGTAAATGAAACTAAATTTTTAACGAGGCAATTATCACGCTTGTAAATGTAAAGCTATACAGGAATGCGAAGGATATTGGATAGAAGGATATATACATAATGCAGATATGTACAATGTTTTACACACCTACATAAACTAAAAGTTTTATACGACTTTCTGTTATGTGATGGCCCACTATATCATTATTCCAAGTTCCTCGCATAATGCCGCTCGATGTTTTGTTTCTATTGGGACGAATTGTACGGACTGTGCAGCCGAACGCGAAACCACTATATTTCTTCATGGACCTGTAGTTAAATCGAGGCGAGCGAGGATCCTCGGCGTGGCCATCGATTATACGCGGATAGTGCAGGACAGGGGGAAAAAGAAATTTGTAGCGACGGTCCAATGAAAATTTACGCCAATCCGTGCACCTTCGTCCTCCTCGTTAAAGCGCAAAAACGTCAGTGGACGCATGCTGTAAATCCAACGATTGTCCAACGTTTAAAGGGTTAATCGATAACGCGGTTATGAGTCCGCCAGGGTTCCGGTAACGACGGCTCGGACACGGAGTGAACGGCCGCTTCATCGTGTTGCGACACAACGATGCGCACTTACCGCCCGTACTCTGTTCGCGACGTTATTCGATGCTCTATTACAGAGAAAGATGATATAGCGCCGCAAAAATAGACAGCGCGTCGCACTAACAACCCCAACTTTTTGTCGCAACCCTTGTAGCACCACGGCTTTCCGTGTAAACGAAAAGTAACGCGAGGAAAAAGAAAATCTATAATGATAAAACTCCCTATAAATTGGCTTCATATTTAAAAATCAAAATTACAGATGTTCTCTTAAAATCACAGCGACGTAACATGATTATGATTGATTCGTACATTTCGCAACGTTTTACAAAAATATAAAATTGCGAGGGTATTTTTTATATACTATTTCCATTTTTACGTTATTTCCATTAGTCGATCAGGACATCGCGAAATATGCGCGAGATATTAAATAGATGAAAAAAAGCGGGACATTCATCATCGCAATTAAATTGCGAGCCAATTAAGTTAACGACGCTTCAATTACTTTTATTATTTATCCACCGTATAAGACCGACTAATAGTTTCGAACTTTGACATTTAATATCATTTAGCGAATGTACTGGGAAGTAAAGGGATAGATATTACCTCGTCCTTCTCGTTCGCGGGCGCGGTTAATAAAGAAGAGTAACGTTAACGTATCCGCGCGTTTGCGTTTTTATTTCATTTCGTAATTCGAAGCGGAGCGAGAGTGGAAAGGCGAGTAAATAGATACCAATGTTTCACCGCGTGTACGTGTGTACCGCGTGTTCAGATAACGTATTGAAAGTACCGTACAGCGTGTGAACGGAAAAATATTTTACGACCAACAACACGGTATTAATTTTGCCGCGACGTCAATTTAAGGTGAAACAGCTTTTCCATCCCGCGCTCTGCATTTCTATCAGAGTCGTGTATTCGTGTCATAAGTTCATCGTGCGTCAAATTTCTTTGTTATTTCTTACCATTTCTCTGCCTATATCGTCCCTAATGAATTAACGACGACACGATGATATTTAGTATTAAATATGCATCGAGAATATAGGCCAAATATCGATACTTCAGTAAGAGTCCCCCAAACGGGATGCGGCTCGAGACTAACTCTGCTATCGCGGTTGCATCTACACGCAGTTGCGATACTACAACTCTCACGTCCCTTGACTGCATCTCAAGGTCTTTCTCTCTCCTTCCCCTCCCTCCCCCCCCCCTCTCTCTCTCTCTCTGCATCCCATAGCGTAAACCACATGGGTCCAATAAGCTTCCGGGAAGACGGTAGCTTAGGCTCTGCGGCGCGGCGCAGCAGCTCTCGTTTGATCCCGCGATACCACCAGTTTCGAGATCACGGACTAACCGCAGAGAGAATATCGGATAACACCGCGGGCAGGTTTTGCCACCCACGCTTAAGGTGGTGGCTCTCGCTATTACCGGATGGCGGTTTCGGTTACTTGCGGCGCCGTCGCCGGTAGGACAGGGGAGAACTGCGAAAGTTTTGCCAATTAAGCAGGGCCATTAAGTCGACCGTTCGGTTCATTAATGAAACATCAAGACGCTTATCGATAGTTTGGGCTTGGGTGAGCCACCCCCGCACATCCGCGGTTTTTCGCGGGCTACGTCGATGACGATGCTGAATTCGACGATGCTGATTAAACGGCACCGGATCGCCGTCGAGGTCTCGGACTAATGAGGTATTAATGTTGCTTTGTTCCTTCCAGTTGGTATGTTCTTGCGATACCAAGTTACAACCAACATGATGTAGTACTTGGGTACCGAGGTAAGATAAGATGTAATTTGGCGGTATCTAATGGTATACTATAGCAAAGGTAATACTATAAATAATTTTTTAATAATTAAGTACAAAATATACCCATCAATATTTCGTTTCTTCGTTTTAATTAAAAACTATTCATACACTGCAAATCCAAGCGTGTTATTTTAGCTGAAGCTCTTCTTACACATTTCTTGCCGTTTTAAATCATGTCATTTAACACGACTGAACGTATTAATGTTTAATTTAATACAATTAAACGTGTTAAATGACGTAATCTAAAATGGCAAGAAACATATAAAAAGAGCTTCAGTCAAATGTGTCATTTTTAGATGTTTATGCGTGTAAAAATAACACGCTTGGATTTGCAGTGTATAAATCATTTTTTAAACAGATTTTTATTCAAGTAAAAAAAATTGTATAATTATATTAAATCAAGCATTATAACTTTAATAATTCGAAGAAATCACATTAAATAGTCACAAAAAATGCGATTAAATTACATTCTCTTTTTCAACTTATAATAATCCCACAATATTTCACCATTCTTATGGTATAAAAAAATTTTTTAAAGAATAATAAAGTAAATTCCATTTTTCCATTTAAAACAAAGATAAACTTTATTCTTCAAAGAAATATTAAATTTAGTATCGTTAACATATCGACATATCATTGACACGTCCATATCGGGAAAGCACTAAAAGCGAAGTAATTTCAAATAAACGCACATACTATCTTATAAAATCATAAAATTATCGTCTAGCATTATCTTTCAAGTATACAAAAAAATTTAATAATAAAGAATAATATTAGAGGAGAAGGTGGTAATATGGAACCCGCAGATTTTATGGAACCCCCCAATATCTTAATACGATTTAGTTGCACTCTATGAGTGACAGCTGAAACTTGTACATTAGGTTGCCCTTTGAGTCGTCAGAGCGTTACAGTCATTAGTTTTGCTTGGCGACGGAATAATAAACGTATTTCTTTTTCCGATAGTTTGCAAGGTATGTAAAACTTCGTTTATTTCTAAGTATTCACGAATAAAAGACAACATTCAAAGTTAGACACGTTATGTATATAGTATAACCTCTGTCTCTTATACACATCTAGATGTGTATAAGACAAATGTGTCATTTTTAGATGTTTATGCGTGTAAAAATAACACGCTTGGATTTGCAGTGTATAAATCATTTTTTAAACAGATTTTTATTCAAGTAAAAAAAATTGTATAATTATATTAAATCAAGCATTATAACTTTAATAAATCGAAGAAATCACATTAAATAGTCACAAAAAATACGATTAAATTACATTCTCTTTTTCAACTTATAATAATCCCACAATATTTCACCATTCTTATGATATAAAAAAATTTTTTAAAGAATAATAAAGTAAATTCCATTTTTCCATTTAAAACAAAGATAAACTTTATTCTTCAAAGAAATATTAAATTTAGTATCGTTAACATATCGACATATCATTGACACGTCCATATTGGGAAAGCACTAAAAGCGAAGTAATTTCAAATAAACGCACATACTATCTTATAAAATCATAAAATTATCGTCTAGCATTATCAAGTATACAAAAAAATTTAATAATAAAGAATAATATTAGAGGAGAAGGTGGTAATATGGAACCCGCAGATTTTATGGAACCCCCCAATATCTTAATACGATTTAGTTGCACTCTATGAGTGACAGCTGAAACTTGTACATTAGGTTGCCCTTTGAGTCGTCAGAGCGTTACAGTCATTAGTTTTGCTTGGCGACGGAATAATAAA
>NJRP01000056.1:882245-920863 GCA_003063835.1 Aphaenogaster floridana
GTTGCCCTTTGAGTCGTCAGAGCGTTACAGTCATTAGTTTTGCTTGGCGACGGAATAATAAACGTATTTCTTTTTCCGATAGTTTGCAAGGTATGTAAAACTTCGTTTATTTCTAAGTATTCACGAATAAAAGACAACATTCAAAGTTAGACACGTTATGTATATAGTATAACCTAACTTTTCTGCGTATTTTAGAATATTTAGTTTTTTGCCTTTTGCTGTAGCCACTATTGTTGTTCAAGATGACGATGTTTAGGGGGTCCATATTACCAGCACATTACAACATACCACCCAATTGCTCACTTTGCGATAATCTTTAAGCAGTTTTTTTTGTAAGTGGAGAATCATTAATTGGACGTTAGAAATGGGTTACCAATAGAGTAAAGAATCTAAGCATACCAAGAATAAAAAAATTGAGCTTATAATTTACAAGAAATCGTTAAAAAAACAAAATGAGGTTCCATATTACCACCTTCTCCTCTATATAATATTTAATCTTAAAAATGCATTCTTGGATTTCGAGTCAAGCTTTTCACACAAATAATCGTTCCTTTTTCTCAAATTATCTCTAGAAAAAATAATATAACATTAAAAGCTATTAATATATAATCTTACATATATAATTTTCTCTTGAGAGTTAATAATTGAATCACGAGAAATAGAACTCAGGCTATGTCTTAAGACAAACTTCATCTGAGTTTCTTAATTGAATCGCGATTGCAAATACCGCGATGTAGAGAATATCAAATTGACTCTTAAAATTTATTTATTAAGCCATCATATCTCAAGACTGCTTTTAGCTGAATTTTTCAGCAGAAATGCAACTATAAGTGCAGGTCTTTTATTATTCGTTTTCGCGTTTGATAATTCTGATCCTATTGCGTTGCAATGCTTGTTTCTGATAAAAGAAGAAGCGCGAAAACGAGCTTACAATATCCGTTATAGTTAGTCGTCTACTTATCCTGTAAAACTTATTCTATATACACGTTGTAGAAACCGCACCGGCGGCGCGCCGCATCGCGTCGTAACTCCCCGAAGGAATGATAAAAGTAACGGAAAGTAGAGTGTGACGAAGAAAAAGATCGGATTAAAGGATAAGGCGATCCTGGTAAAGTCGTAAGAAAATCAGGAAGACAGAAACTCCGCGGCATCCCTCCCTTGCGCAAGATAAAAGAACGCAAAGAGAACAAGAAAGTCTCTCCCCAAATCGGTCGAGCTGTTAGGTAGTTTCGCGTATCGTTTTCGGACTTGGTTCCTTATCAGAAAGAGATCAAAATGTACAGGAACCAACGGTAATGAAACGTTGGTGGATTCAATTCCATTTGTTCGATATGAGAGCTGCAATGTTTTTTTTCACAGCTTTGAAAAACCATACCTCACGTAAATAAATCCTTGCCTTTGGTTTCAATATAATTCACGCAAATAGAAATATCAATAACAAATATCAATAACAGAACATCGACATATTTGCTTTGATATAACTGATATGTATAACTGATATGTAGAAGTAAACAACTAAATCTAATCAATTATTTAAAAAATAATCAGGAACTTTGTATATTTGGAAGATAATCTCCCTGTAATAAATCCCAGTAATTTTTCAGATGAAGCATAAAAGTCATTACAAAGTGAGAAAAATGTTTCCGGAAGAAGCATAAAGAAAGAGCAATATAAATGTAAAAAATAAATCTGCAGGTAATTAGGATCCCGAAGGATATTCTGCACTTGTGGAATCATTTATACTGAAAGTTTCGTTTGTTTAATAGTTACCCCTCGTTCGTCTCTCCTGGCGGCTATACTTTCTCTGAGAAACTCGGAAAAACGAGAACCGTATGGTTCCGATAAAAAGAGTATAGGAGAACAAGAAGGAAAGTCCAAATCCAATGAGCTCTTACACGTTAACACACATACATGCATTGGCTAAGAGTTATTTCCTCCCAGTTTCCTCTATCGGACAGGGATGATCGTCAGGGTCTCCGTGTGTACCCTGAGGTCCAGCTGGGAGATCTTGAAACGTCCTCGGCGCGTCCTGAAGCTCAGACAGAACCCTCCTCGCTGTATTTCCTGGTTTGGCGAAAGCGCGCAGCAGTAAATTCACGAAACTGTCGTAAGGGATGAAGGGGGACGAGATAAGGACGAGAAGGGTGCCGACGATAGAGAGAGGTCAAACGAAGACGACCCCGGCGTACCGACATCGAAATGGAAGCTCGCAGTGAATCCTCGTTAACACACACGGTGCTACTTCCACGTTTGGTTAGATTCGAGAAACCCTCGCCCTCCAAAAGAGGAATTCGATCGACCCTTTCGTTAGGGTTAGCCGACCGTCTGCGCGCCTCACCTTTCAAGATCGCCCCCCGCCATGAGTGGAGGAACTCTATGGACGAGATTGCGTCTCGTCCGGGGATTTCGGAGCTTCTGATCCAATATCAGCTACCGGATATATCGATGTTCTCTGAAAATTTTTGGAAAGCTATTGGAGCTCACTGAAACATCCGATAATCGAGCGACAAAGGATGCCTAAATCTTCCTTCTTTGATCCTCTAAGAAATCGTTAGATTCATTATCCTTGCGGCAAAAATTCTGTTTTATTCAATTTTAAATTTAACTTCAGTTTTATAATTCTTATCGCTTATGAAAATATTTAGTTAAGTCTATTGTGATTATAAAAAAATTAAGCCTTTTTTAAATAAAATTTTCCAAAAAAAAAATATTTATACGTTATTATACGAGAGCAATTATAAAACTTTTTACAAAGATAAACTGTGTTAAACTTTAAAATGTATATATTTTCGGGGTTTATTTTACGCTACGAAAAGATTGCGCACCTTTGCTCGAGGAAGAGAACCAGGAAAAGATCACGTTCCGTCAGAGATATTTCGAAATACGATTCGTTTCGAAACTGATCAGATGAGTTTCTCGGATAACACGTACATGTCAAATAAAATACGTATATTGAACTCATAATTTCAGAAAACAGAATATATTCTGTTCAAATTTTTAATAAGATATTTTTCGTTTTAACAACCTTCCTATATATCAAACTTCTATCAAAGATCTTAGAAATAAATTGCAAGCTCATGACATATCAAAACTAACTTTACATTGCCTTCAAAATACTAACAGATTAATTAGATTTATTAAATATAGCTCAGAAGCTCAGATATACGAATTTGATTGGGTCATGAAACTAATAGTGAAGTTATACACGCCATTAATTTAAATCACAGAAAGCAAGGCAAACGCGTTTCCTATTTCAGTTCTCAGTGAATTAAAATAGCGCTCTTACTTGATTGGCCGAAGGTTGCATCAAAATTTGGAGCAGATAGATGAAGGAAAATCTTAAATTACAATCGTTCATCTAAAATTTAGATGGTAAGAAAATTGACGTCCGATCGCTTAATTTTAGAGCCAATCAGAGAAATGAAATATAATGATATAATATGACGGAAATGTATTTATATCGATATGAGACAATTTTAGCGTGCAAAAATAAGATCTGAATTAAGACGAATAAAGAGGAGTGTACAGGATATTTGCGTGATAATTGCAAAATTACTAGTATCCCGTTGTCGTTCGTTGAAAAAATTACCATATTTCTTACTTTAGTCTTTTAGTCTTAGTGCTCATATTTAAAAGGGCATCCGGTATTCCTAAGATATCCTGTATAACAGGCGAAACTCTCGTGCAAAGAAAATTTCCGTCCTCTCCGTAACTTTCTTCTCGATAACACAAAGGAATTTTTCGTCAAGGAAACTTCGTGCGATGCACAAATGCATGTCGCCAGCATTCTCTGGTGAATTCTTCTTCTCGAGCATCCTGTGCTCGATCGACGACGCGCAGCTTAGATCTTGGTATCGGGGATAGGAAAAAGAATATTCTTGAGAATGCGCCAATATAAAACTAATTTAGGAATTGTGTGTATAACCACAATGTGAAATGCCAGGTAAATAGTAAATAACGCACCACAATGTGTGTGTATATGTATATGTGAGATTTGATACACCTGTGTGTTTGCCTAAATACGAGACTCGTTCCCAAACGCACGATACTGAATTGTGCTTTAAAATTTTGTCCAAATGGAAAAAGTAAATAATTATATCCTGTACTGGTACATAATTATATTCTATATTATATCATTTTTGCATCGGATCGATATAGTTTGTGATATTTCCGTGACGTAAGCCTCTATGTTGGCTTTATTATTTCAAGCTTGCACTTTATTTCCGAAAAATAGTAAAAATACAACGTACCTTTAATTGTATTCGCCAACAAGATTAGAAACACGCCCTGTTCAAGTAATTGCCCATCAGTCGCTTTCTCAAATGTACATTACGCTCCCTCTGTGTTTGTCCCTAAAGTAACAATTTCCTAATTTGCTCGCTAGCCGTAGGGGAAACGCGTCCCAGGTTACAATAAATTCAGAGTATCTCATTTTCTCCACCCTCGTGTGCGTGTCTAATAAAAGATGCACGAAACGAGATAGATAGCAATATTATACCGGGCGCGCACATATACATTCCTCCCCCGTTTTATATTCGTTATCTGCTACTTCACCTACGCGTAATCTCGGGATCGAAGTTCACGTATGGTCGACATAAACACGCGTAACTGCATTAGTGACTCTGTACTAGGCTGTAGCAATGATCATCGTCATCATACGTCATCATACGTCGGGAAATTGACAAAGCCACGTTTATGAGCAGCGTGTATTCAATTGTCGTAAAACGCACAAACTGGCAATTGGCATTCTAATCAAACGTCCTCGATCTGTAATTAGTTAACCGGGCCGGTTTGCAATTTCGGCAGTCGAACCGTTCCAATCGTTATTTATTGCATAGCGATACAACAATCTTCATTATCGATTCGTAAGATCTTCCCAACCATTCTTAAGCAATGTTAATAATTCAACAGCAACAAACAACAGCAACAAACAGAAAGAAACGAGAATGCGTCGAGCAATGTAAAGAAAAAAGAAAAGAAAGCGCAAAACGCACGAGAGGAACTAATTCCATCGAGTGCTCCGATCAACCGTGCATCTAACGATAGCATTGAAGTTTCCCCGTCTATCCTCCATCTTTTATCTCTATTTCCTGTCGCATCCCCGCATTGTATTGTCGCCTGTACATAGCGATGAGAAAGTGGAGTAGCGAAGATAAGAGTAATCCACGCTAGAGGATGAAAACAGAGGAAAGAGCCAACATCCTATGTGAGCTTAATTAAACGAACGGAAGCAGAGAAAGAGAGAGAGAGAGGGAGAGATAAAAGAGAGCGGTCGAAACGAAAGAGAAAAAAGTGTTAAGAAAACTAGCACTCGTCGTGCCATGCGAAGTAGTCGCTCGATAAAAGGCGGCATCGATTCCACCCTCTTGTAAGCGACGAGACCTCACCCCTCTCCCTCTTACATATATCGGGCGCCTCACGCACGACAGTGCCGTTTTCTGCGAAGAGAAGAAAGAAGGGGAGGAAGGTACACACGACGGAGAGGCGCCGTCGTAGGTCTTACGTTGCCGCCTCGCATGTTCCAGGATGTTGAATCTTTTATGCCGACGACGCGCTGGCTCACTTATCTATAGTTTATATCGGCTTCGCGCGGCAGACGATCTCGAAATTCTACGCTCGAAGACATCGCGCGCACCGACATCGCGAAACTTTACGCAGTTGCCCTATATCAAATGTCGTGTCAAATAAATTTAAGACCGTGCAAATTGTTGTTGTTTTCGCGAAAGATTAGTAAACAATCAAATCTGCACATTTAAGCAGAACTTAAATGTTAATACTCGAATGTCAAAGCTAAATGAAAAATTAAGACAATTAAAATTATATAAGGATAAGATGAAGTTAGAGCAGAATGAAATAAATAAGCGCCGCGCGCCGCGCCGCCTTTCAGCCGCTGATTTTAACTCGGCGGCGCGATTTAATCGGCGTCTGTCGATAATTGATTGATACAAGGTTGCGCACAATTCCCGCGACGATGTCAAATAATTACATAGAATTACGTACGGCTTTCTGGCTGCGAAATGATTAATTGCATCGTCCCGATATTAGCGTATGCAGGCTGGCCGTTCTATTTTCGCCGCGGTGGGTCGCGGCGTTTCCGAAATTGATTAATCGCCGAATAAATGACGAAAGAGTGAGAAAGAGAGGCGCGGACAGTCGAGACGTTCTCGTCGTTCGTTCGCTCGAACAAGCCGAATACATTCATAACGCGGAACACGGAACCGGGAACATAGTCAAGAACAGCTGCAACAGACAGTAGCCTAGCATGCACATGCACGCGAGTTGGTGTGGATCGACGAGAGAAACATTTTAGCTGAACGCAACCTTATTAGAGAATCTGGCGATTGTTCAGAAAAGAGATCTCCTCTCACCAATTCCTTGTTCTCTGAAATTTGGATGACTTGAACGTTCGCAACCTAATTTACTATAGGTTTTAAAACGGCGTTTCAAGGATATTAAATAACCCGCAGAGGGGAAAATCTCGCAAGCTTCGCGTTTCACATGTAAAGTCCATAAGTAGATAAGAAAAAAATTTGAGCGTTTTGGAATATTTAAAAGAACTTCGTAGCCATTATCCTAAATAACCGAATTATGATAACGACCTTACGTGTTCTTTTCAGAATCTTTCTTCTTTGCAATGAATATCCCATCAAGAGAATCTTTTGGAGAAAAACGGAATCTGTGCTTACCTGTAAAAACAGAGAAAGGGTAGAATTAGCAAACAATCGGCAAAATGCATAAGCAGATTAACTTTTATGACGGCATTCAAGCTGCAATTAAAAATTCGTTTCGGCGAACTTCGTTCGCTTTTGTAAAGGGAAAGAGCAGGTGCGATCGATTAATTTCTCGATTGTTAACTCGACAACTCTGGAGGCCATAATTTTATCGTTGATCCACAACGCACATCGTACCTTCACAAAAGTTAAACGCAAGTGTGCGCGTGGATAATCGATTGCTTTCCGATGCTCCTAATAAATGTGCGGGTTTGCTTTGTGCCGAACAAATACACGAACGTGGCACGAGTTACGACACAAACGATCGTTGCGAGTACAATACGTGATCACCGGTATCAGACGAACGCACGCTTCGATCGGGTACCGAGTTTTTTAATAACAGGGAATTCAATTTGCTCATATGGAAAAAGACATATTTTCCCCCTCACTCGATACATTCTGCTGTTCGATAATATTTTTAAATTGATTATTCAAATAAGAATAAGCAAGCAATAGTTTTAAAAAAGCATATATAACAATAACGGTAACTATAAAAATATACAAGTACTCTCAAATAAAATATAAATATTAAATGCTGAGAATTTATATCGCGACATCGAAAATTTAAAATGGAGACATTCTCATTTTCAATCTCGTCTTAATCGATAAACACGTACAATCGAAGCTACTTTCCGTCGAATAAATATGCAAACGTGGAATGTTTTGTAAATTTACGAGAGGAGCATGCCCGAATGCGATAAAAAGGGAGAAAAAGAGGTTATCGATAATAGATCGAGAGTATAAAAAAAAGAAAAAGCATGTTAGAAGAAAAGAGAGAAGGCAGACACACTTATGTGAAAGCGAGCTAGTCTGGTTATATCGGTCCATGCGTTCTGTCATACGACGCAAATGTATCGTTCTATCCTCCGTCGACATGCTCGCATTGCGAAGCCCTCTCCTCCCCTCGTTGTACGTTCACGCACACACGCACGTATTACGAGTCCATAGGACTTGAAGAGGAAAGAAAGGCTTGACTGGACAGAATATACAGGGTGTTAAATTTTAAACGTAACAGGTGGAATATCTCGTAAACAATGCATTTTAGAGAAAAATGTTTCATACAAAAGTTATTTGACTTCGAAGGGAACATAAAATGGGTCAAACGAAATTTTTCTAGGTGGAGGCGTTTCGGAGATTTGAAGGTGACTTTTAATTTTTTAAATGGAATTATATGATTTTTTAAATATAATATGATGCCTCTAGTTATTCTGCACATAAAAGTGTTAAAGTAAAGTTATCAAAAAATCAATAGTTTGCGAGATATTTTACATTTTATTCTGATATATTTTGACATGAAATATAAAATTGCGTAGAATAGTAGGATGAATCAATTGGTGTAAAGAAAACACATAGTTGCTTTTCAAAAATGTAACTGCACAATTAGATAATTTTTTTAAAAGCAATCATGTATTTTTTTACACCAATTGATTCATCCTACTATTCTACGCATAAAAGTATTAAGGTACAGTTATCAATAAATGAATAGTTTACATGATATTTTATATTTCATGTCAAAATATATCAGAATAAAATGTAAAATATCTCGCAAACTATTGATTTTTTGGTAACTTTACCTTAATTCTTTTATGTGCAGAATAACTAGAGGCATGATATATTATATTAAAAAATCATATAATTCCATTTAAAAAATCAAAGATCACTTTCAAACCTCCGAAACGCCTCCAGCTAGAAAAATTTCGTTTGACCCATCTTATGTCCCCCTCGAAGTCAAATAACTTTTGTATAAAACATTTTTCTCTAAAATGCATTGTTTATGAGATATTCCACCTGTTACGTTTGAAATTTAACACCCTGTATATCGCAGAAAGAGATACTCTGTCGAGCAATTATCATCTTCTTTTTTTAACCTTTTATATTATAAGTTTTGCACAATTATTATAATAAATATAATATGATAATTTAAAAAATGATATAATAATATTCTGCCATAATAAATACATTTTTAGAAGAAAAAGAGAGAGAGAGAGAGAGAGAGAGAAAGTATTTTGAAAAATTTAATAATTCGCACAAAGTTACTGATACGTGAAGATATTCACGGCATTAAGATTTAATAAAATTTACAAATCTATGTCTCATCTATGTATTTGCTTAACAAAATTTTTAAATAAGTAAAATTTAAAAAGAAATTATCTCTGTATCATAAAATGCGCAGTAAATTAAACAGACGAGAATAGTCCTAATTTTAGCCAACGGAAGAAAAACTAAACGCAGCATTAAACGCGTGAAAGACTTCCACGTGACCCTCATTAATTAGGGAAACTAAAGATGACCATCTGCTGTCCCTCAAGCGGCGTTACTAAAAGTAGACACAAGAGGGAACAAATTCGACGTAAAGTGACACTAAAAACCGGAAACTTTAGTGAAATCTACTTTAGACTCCCTTTCACGCTCGATTCATATATCCGAAACATTAGAATGATTTACACGATAATATTAATAAAGTTTCTCTGAATTCAAAATAGCAGTTCTTCTTTCTCTCGGCTTTTTAAACTCACAGATAATTAACAAGAAATTTAAATTATTTAATTAAGTTATACTTGATATATAATTATTATTACAATTACAATTTAAAACGTCTTTATAGATTTAAGTTATTTAATAAACGTTCCACCTTCACGAGAATTCGATGTGTCGCTAGTATTCGATTGCGCAGGATGTAATCGTCATCCTGTCACGCGAACTTCATTTCCCGTGGGAGGAAACGGTGGAGTCGATGGGCGAGGTCCATCCTTTGAAATATTCTTAATATAGGTACATATATGTAACGCGTATGTGTTATGTAATTAAGTCCGTAAATCCGTCATCAGAAAATCCTTCAAGATATATGCAATATTCTAATATTCATTACTGCTGTGGAATTTATGCGTTGCCTTTGTACCGTGAGTCCAACATTTTTTGTTGCTGCCGGTCACGTGCTAAAAAAATTAGTTTTTAACTAATTGATTATACGAGCTTGCAATTTCAACCCTTCTAATTTTAATTACAATTATATCCCGAGTGCGAACGAAAAAGCTTTCATCAGTGGGAAAAAAATTTGTTGGATATTGTGTTATTCCGGTGTATATTTTACATACATGGCAAGTAAATTATTGCAAAAAAATACATATAAATTAAAATATATTATGATTACCATCTGCTTTAAATTTAATAAACAGTCTATTGCATGTTACTTGCATTAAACCAATAACTTTATATATTAAACTATATTTAATCATAAATATTTTTTATTATTTTTAATCGTATTCTATTCATTGAAAGAGTGTTTAATCCGTAAATAAAAAAATCGTTACAGAGAAAAACAAAAAAATATTTAAATAAAAAACACACTTTAAAATAACATGTTTAAAATTAAACATTTACAAAATTTAATGAGAAATATGTCTCGTAATTAAAAACAAAAAATTCGATAAACTTTTATTAATCTGTAAAACATAAAATGTTTATTAATCACTCTCTCCTTTAACCTATCGTGTATATTAATGCACAGATTACAAAACCGATAACATATTATTGAATCACTGAAGACAAATATTTCAGTTCAAGCGTTAAAAATTTACGAGTTAATTCATATATATCCCCTCAACAAATCCGCGCAATTAATTCCCAGTGTGCGCGCGTTTTGCGGTTAATTTCGTTTTGTCGATCCTTATTCCCTCGCTGATTAAGACGAGCGCCCGTAATTGAGACTTGATTATATTCGCGACGAGTGCTTCCGCGCGCGGCAGGAGAAAATTATAGTAATTTTCGCTCTCCCGTTTCTTCGGTGAGACGGGCGTTTAAACGCAGCGCCCGATAATTGACAAGACAATCCGACATCGCGTTGATCGGACAGGATCAGGTGGTGTCTTGTTTGTAACTTCGAAAGTGCTCGGATCGAAGTGTACGAGAGCTTCGATGGCTTAAATTGGCTTTTATGACGATGATGAAAAATTGTCAAAAGTTTAAAAACGTAGTTCGGTATTTTTCGAATTCTTCTGCCGCTGCTAACGAGGACGGGCGGCGCTTTTAATCCGAGTTTGATTACACCGCCGACGAGTTTGTCGTCCGGAAATAATTACGTGCCATTCTGATCCGTTTAACGTACGAGACGTAATGTTTTAATTACGTGCCAGCGACAAGTTTAATCCGCGTACTTTTCTGTACAAATTACTTGTAGAGAACATATTTCATAATACAATTTATTAATAGAATTGCGTTTAATGTTCGCGATGGTACTTGCGTAATTCAATGACAAAATTTACCACTTTACGATTCCTTAACAATTCAAAGGCGATGTCTTTAATGTCTGCACAAATGTGTCGACGCGAGAATAAACACATTAGAAGTACGTTGTCTGGCTAGAGGAAAACCAGATACACTCGCGCGAGTCGAAAAGCCGGGTGATAAATGTCTAAAGAGGAATGAAGGGCGCCAGAGTGCGTTAAGGGCTTCATCCGTAGCGCCATGTGTACTCTTAGAGTTTATTGCTCGAAACTAAAATAACATTTAGGCGATTTTTCGGAATTTTTATATGTAATGATGTAAAGCAATGTGACAAATAATAACAAGACATTTCAAATGTATACAAAATTATTTAAAGTTGATATTTTCGCTCTAAAAGGGCTCTATAATGTACATAAGTGTGACACAAATATAATTAAATTTTCTGAAAAAATTTCTTATTCTAAATTTATCTTGCATCTATAATTTATATCAGTAAATAATAATAATAAATCTCGTAGAAGACTCTCGTAAAAAACGGTTTGATATAAATTGATAGACTATTAACAAGTAAACATAATTTAAGTGATGCTCATGAAATGCACGAGCAGAGTAGAAGAAACCTTCGTCGTACTAAGTTTGCGACGCGGGAAGACCGTAAATATGATTCCGCGCTTCGGTACTTTGCTTTTACGAATGAACGGCGAGCAGCTGTAAAACGACAAACAAAATACTGAATACGAAATACTCGTGAATTTTTCAGCAGCCGACGTTTCGGGGAAAAATCTCGAATGCGTTTCCTTGCAGCGTATCGCCTAGTCGGATGCGAAATCCTTGTCTCCGTATTTCGTAGGTTGAGTAACTCGTAATTATTTACATCGTGCATTCTAGAAGAAAAGTCTTACGTCAATCTTCTTTTGATATTATCACAGATTATCAAGGAAATTCTCATTATGTCGATTTTACAGGATTAGAAAAATATTATATATTCAATAATTCTAAGATAAATATATAAAGAAATAATTTTCTCTCAAAGTAATCTAGAAATTGTACTTTGATTAATTATATTATTACTACATACATAATATTCATCGTACATTTGTAACGGTGAATAAGAATAACTCAGAATTTTTTCTTCATACATTACTATTTATGCAACAGGTGTTCTCATAATTAGATCAAAGATGCACTAGGGAAACTTAAGAGTTTAAATAGGACTTAAATGAACATTTATTTTCGTTTGATTTTCTCTCTTCGCCGTTTCTATTGTTAACGATATTTATTTTACAGAAACGACGCATTAGAAAAGACGACTTTCGCATTACGTCAATTAAAAGTGTTTATTTTCCATCTTCACGCGTCGGATTTTATAAAGAAAACCAAAATCCCATTTCAGATCGATCGCACAAATTTCGTTATCTCCAACTTTCATTCATACTCTCATTAAACTAATTATTGTAGAAGAGTTTGCGCTTATAAAATAATGTTTTTAAAGCTATTAGAATTGCATGAACAAATTCTCCTTTTAACGAATAACCTCGAAATATAATTTCATTTAATGACTTTTACCTTTTGTACATACTAAATAAATAAAATATTAAACACGCAACATGCACGGTCTCATTTACATTTGCAACATATTGCGGCAACGACTGAAACTTAACGCGTTAATGCTGTTCTTTGTTGGATAATGCAAACGTGTGCTTCATAATATTGTCTTCTATAATATAATACAATTTATTGTTAATCCGCGTTCCTGGCGCGAACGTCGGAAAGTCATTTTACATCATTCAATACTGCTCACGAGCGGATAATGCTTATTTTTCGCTTGCATTCCGATTGCAGTTAAACGAAACGTAAATATCTCTCTTGTCTTTTACTGTTTATTACGTGGCTGCACACAGTCTCCAATTGTTTACTCTCCATTTAGAAGGATGGTGATTAAAGCGTTGATATTAAACAACTGAGAACAATCCTCTCGTACTCTCTATAATTTGCTTGTTTCTCACATTTGTTTTTCGAAATAACAACGTATTTTCCGCGAAGTGTTTTTTCAACGTACCTCTGAGTCTGGAATCGCATTTGAGTATAGACACTCTCTTAAGTAAATTACTATTTAACAATCACACTCTTCGAATAACATGTAAAAACTTTCCTCTTACGCTTCAGATAAATTTAATCAAATGCTTTCAAATCTGCTGTTCACTATTCTAGAAAAACGATTTTTTCTCACAACGATTAACGCTCTAAAAAATCCTTTTTCGTTCCCCTTTCTCGTCCGCCGTTTGTATCTATCGCGCCCTTAGCTTTTATAGGAAGAGTGATATAACACGCGCATCTACCATCTCTCGCGTCGATGTTTTAGTCGTCGCCTAAAAAAGATTTTCATTTTCCGCCGAGTAGCTCGACGCTGCTTGTCGCTCGTTAGCGGGCTTACGTCCTCGTGAAAACCTTCGTTTTATACCATCGCCCTCCGCGCGTCGCGCCGAAATCGTGTTACTTCCCGCCCAAGAGTTCGCTGCGAAGAGAAGAGACCCTAAGGTAAATCCTGAAGAACCGCCTCGCACCGTTCCACTCGTTTCGCCCTTAGGAAATCGTACCCGAAGAATAAAGCAGACAAACGAGACATTGTGTACGTTCCTCGCGCCTTCAATTTGCTCCCCTGTGCAACAGGGGTGCGTTTATTGGCTTGTCTCGCGTCTAATCTCTATGATTAAGCTACGCTTAATCTGGAGATGCTTGCTGCGCAGTCCGTACGGCGAACAGTGTTAACATTTCGTGTGTTGCAAATTTGTATTCGACTTAATTTGGGAAAAAAATAAAAAACTGAAGAAACAATGTTCTTTTTATGTTAATCGCGTTTGCAATTTCAATAAATTTTGATAAAGCATACGCCTCACAGTTAATTTTTTATTCAGTTTTCTGTAACGAATAGTTCAAATTCGTCAAATTCGTTGTACTATCCATTTTAAAAGCAATCCTAATCTCCTCCCCTTTTTGTGTCTCTGCTTTTAGCGGGTAAAATAGTAGAGGAAACAGGACGCGGTTTCCTGGGATTTAGCAGACGTTAAATAACGAGGCCAATAATGGAGTATAATAATGATTGCGCGATCAGATTATCGAAATTGGAAAGACGCCAAAAGGGCAGCCGCGGTGCCACCGTCCATTTACTGGGGCCGCATGCTGCATGATCTCGATGGAGGCTCGATGGGTCGGTGCGCTACATTTGCAAACAGCCGGATTTATCCTTCGCGTTTTAATGTTTATTTGCGCTTTTAGCGGATCGGCACGTTTTGCGGCGGATATTCGTTTGATCCTCGCCTGGCTTTTCCCAACTCGAACTCGTCGGTGCAGCCGTAAAACACAGGTGAATCCCGCGATTAACTGTCCGCATTCCATTTAATCCTTTCGTTCTCACAGAATATTCCAGAATTAACATCCATCCATCCATCTAATTTTTCAATAAAACCAAGAATAGCGGATATCGAGCGGCAAACACGATACAATAAAACAATTTTTCATGAATTAACAAATTATTTTTTAACAACTTTTTAATTGCTATATATAAATCGCTGCTTACGCAAGCTCAAGAGAGCCCTAAATCATTTCGCGTTAATTTTTGTTTCGTGTACCTAATCTCGTTAATCGTTATCAATAATTACATCCCTCGAGATTGTGGCCTACATTTTTTCAAATCTGACGAAACACGATTCACGGAGCAATAAATAGTCACAATCGATAACGCGTCGAAAGGCGAAGGTTAACGAAGTCAGCGCTCTCATTTTATCGGACAGCATACATACAATAAATTCGCACAATAGATGCGTATCGCCGCAAGCAAAAGGTTAATAACGTCGCCGGTCATTTGGTGTCCACGACGCGCCTTTACTCGTCGGTGCCACGGGGCCGATGCCGTTCCCCCAAGGGCATATAAAGTTCGCAGACAATACGCCTATTTCCCCAAAGACCCATTTCATGTCGCCGTGTGCGAAATTGACGTCTGGATGTATTATAAGGGGGTGGCCAGGGGCGACGACGCGGCTGACATGGGTGCGTTATACGCCTATACATACATACGTATCTATCTTGCTTGTACGTCATAATTCAGCTAAACGGGCAACGGCATGTTGCACATGTGGCGAGGGATAGACGGACTGTGTTTGCGGGAGAAACTCTCCTCCTTCGATCTCTCTCTCTCCCTGTTTAGCTCTCTCTCTACAGAGAAAGATGTACACACGCCTATGCGGATCGGGGAAGATCCGCAGCAATAGCAGCCTGGTCCAACCCCCGTTAAGCTGTCGCTTACGTGCCCACTTGAATAAATATTAATTTGATATCGCTGGGTATTGTGTCATCCCACACACGCACGTATTCGACCGCGACGGTGTCGCACGTATAAATACCGCACGCGTCTACACCTGCGTCTACGCCGTCTGCGCGATTGCAGTTGCAGTTATAATTGCAGTTATAGTTGCAGTTGGAATTGTCCACAACCACGAAAATATACCTCCCCTCTCTATGGAGCCGAACTCTCTTTCTCCGCGATGCATTATTTTCTAGTTGCTTTGTTGTTCCGTTTTGTTATCGCCCGTACATGAGGTCCATTAGCGGAGTACATCGCTGTTATCGCACGACAAATGAATGCGGGAATCGCACGGTTGTATTCAGCGCGCGGGGCCGCTTCGCCCGGTTTTTCGCGTATATTTTCCGCGATTTTGCGTTATCGCGCCGGTTTATCGCCATCGAGCTGATCAATTCGTTGGATTCGATGAGCCTCACGCGATGCTCGCTCGCGAAATAGAAAAAGAGAAACTGTCTGCGCTCGCTGAAAGCGTCGCGACTTTCCCGCGATCGCGGTGGATTGAGATACTCAACATTTCATTAAATTGGACTTTTCCTATTTGCGACGCGTAATTTACCTATGCAAGCGATATTTGACGACATGTAACGTTACTTCGACTATGTGATCTTCGGAATATATGGTGAAAATGTTACATATGTATTACAGACTCTGAGAGGAAGAGCGATGCGACATGATAGAATAATGGCTTATGCAGGATATTAATGCGCGGTGCACTTATAGTATATTACGAGTACGTCGCAATATTCTATCACTGTTGTTACGTTGATATTGCGAATCAACTATGGCAATTATTGCGTATTGCAGTTGCAGTTGGGTTCTGTGAGCTCATTCTACCGATACGCATTATGCGTAGAAACAGCTCATTTAAGCGTTTATTGCCAATGCGGTGTTTTAACGCGCGGTTTGAACCAAATTTATTAAATTTATATGAGAATGCGAATCGATAGAGTTCATGCAAACCTAGGATAGTTGCGGCACGATTAGACTATTACTGTTAGATTCTATGTTTATTAAACGTATCTTAAGGATTAAGTTTTGCGAATGTAATTATAAAAAGAACGATTTAATTAAAAATATAGAAATTAGCGATAAGAAAAAATATCAAAACGCATTAGTTTTAATGAAAAAGATAATTGAATTTCTATTTACACAATAAACTGGCAATATTATATTCTCGTTTAAAAGAAACTGTATCATTTTATACGAAGTAGATTCGTCGATTTTTCGCCAGCATAAGTATCCTACAATCCGAAGAGATAAAATTTGCATAGACGTAAAATCATATTCTTTCCTTATATGCTATTCTATGATAAAACAAATGAAGCAGAAGTGAAAAAAAATGTGAACATTTCTAGCTTGCAGATTTCTCGCGCGATGAAATACGCAGAAATTCGCGAAACAAAAACACGCTAAAATAGAAATCCGAATCCTCAAAAATTCTGCGCTCGGCGACATGATACGGTGAAAATCGTCAGTGGCGCGATGAAAATTTAACTCAACTTCATTTTCAGCCGAGAGACATTCTGTCGTACTGTCTAGTAGAATTTCGTGAAATTCGCGCAGCTACGAATTCCGCTTAGCGAGCGAAATTATTAGAGCGCGCGGTAATCAGCGGAAATTTATATAGACGACCCGTACGTCGCCGTTAAATATAATATTATGAAGTCGCGACCGCGCGGTCGCGGGGCTCTTGAACGAGAATATCTTTCTGAAAAATCACGATCACGTGATTATGCAACTGAGCTCGGGATCTTTAAAGAAAAGAAAAAGTATGCATCCGCTTCTGAAATTATGCAGCGACTTTTTTACGAGAAGAACTTATTAACTTTACTTCGAAATACCACTAAATATATAAGAAGACTACTTGTGAACGTTCTATTAATTACATTTAAAGAATGTAACGATGTGCAAAGATATATTTATAGTTTAGCTTTTTTGAATTGTTTTGCAACTCGTAAAATTATTTGTATTGCAATTAATATGGAATTACAAAAACTAATTGTATCATAGTTGCAATATGAGATAAATCTTCCATATGTAAAGGTATATATACGTCGATATAAGTGACATGCTCTTCATGCGGCCGAAGAGAGATGAGGAAGCAGCCGTTTTATTCCTCCACACTCGGAGGAATGCGGAGAGAATCGCGAATTCCGGTGAGCGGTCGTGAGGAATAATTGGGCCGAGCAACGGCAATAATAATGCTCGAAGAATAATTGATACGCGTGCCGTCGAAGGAAATGCCGTGTTATGAAAGTGCGCGGTACTCTCGCGCCGGATAAATCCGCCGTTCTCACGTACCCTATATGGATCTGGATGTCGAAAGTTACGGAATAATCGCTCGAGCGTAAAACGCCGCCGCGCTCTCCGATTGTAGTAATTCGAGGGAAGAGAGAGAAAAAAAGGAAGAAATAATGCAGCCGCTCCATACGCGAGATATCGGATCGCACGCACGCACGCACGCTGCAGAAAGTATTATATCACGGTGAATAACAATTAAAAAAACGAAAAAAAGAGTGAAAAAAGAGTAAAAAAAGAACACACCCGCATAAACCGCGCGACGGTAGAAACGAGCGTTTTGTTTTCGGTTGCGAATGAGCGATGAAATCATCGGTGATATACCCGCAAGTGTGTGAGAAAAGTGCATATGTACGTGCGTATGCGAATGCGAACTGTAAAAAAAAATTTATCGTCTACCATGCGTTCGTTGCTATTTCATCATTGTTTTCACGATTTCGAGACATTACACGTGGTCGCTGTTGCACAGTTTATATAATTTTTGAACACCAATTCCGACGATGCGCTTTATCGTCGTTCATCATAGTGCTAATCGCGGATCTAGTAATGACCGTGTGTTATGTGGGAAGAACAATAATAATACTTACAGTTCAAACGAACAATTTTTAGAGGACTGTACACGCGAAAAAAAAAACGGCTTGTAAATATGATCGTGAGTAAAAAGTTTGTATGCGAGCGTATCGTTGATAGGATAAATAATAAATAATAAATACATAAAATATTAAGCGATAAAAAACGAGAGGTCTAGCGACCTTTCAAATTCCATGTGGAATTAAATATTTCTCACACCGGCAAACGGGCGAATGGGATGCGCGACGCGAGATGGAAGAGATGATTTAGTTACATCTCAATATTGCGCTCGGGAGGAATGGAGGGATCTCGTTCGTGAGTGGTCAACCACCAAATAATAATCTGCAATCGGCTGCCGCGTTCTCGCGTGAACGTTTGTGCGCGAGATATTCGGCCTGACCTCACTGGCAGCGCGATCGAAGCGGATGGAAATTTAATTCCCCGGAGAGGACGGTTGAGTATCGCGGGACCGAACAGAGTACGCGAAGTCGCGGAATTGAATTTTGAAGGGTCCTATATATCTATAGATATATTTATATATATATATATGTATGTATATATACGATTGCAGCAGCTCGTGCCTGCATGTACGTAGGTGACTTCTCGCGGCGCGGCGTGTGCTCAATGCGTATTTCGCGCTCGGAGATGCATGCGCAACCTCTTGCGAACGAATCAAGTTTCGCGAAACGAATAAGCGGAATAGATCGAGCTCGTCATGCGAATCTATAGAAGATGCTCAACCTTGCCGGCGTCAATCCGGAATTGACCCTTTCATGACTCTCGAATCGACTTTTATGTAGGTACATCGGCGTTTTTCTGGCACAATATGCGTTTAAAGATTAGATTATACGTAGCCTTTATATCAGAATGAAAATGTTATCTTTTATTGCCCTTTTTTCAAACTTGTATTCCCAACAATTTATAAAACACATTTTTCTCCAATTAATTTAAACGAATTTCAGTACGCTGTTATCAGCTGACAATATAATGCATTTGAGGATTAAGTGCGTATCTTGAAATCTGCATACGTAGATCTGCACTCAAAACATAATTTATACTGCGTATTATTGTAAATTGATGTAATCTAGTATATTACGATCACATGTATTAAACACGCATGAAAGCAAAATCGCCGGCACATGTGAAGCAAACTGTTACTCGCGCATTGTGCGAGAGAACGTCATCCTCAAAGTGATCCCACTAAATTAAACGGCGCATCGATCGTGAATGACAGACGTGGAAATTGATATGACGGATGAAGGTGTATTTTAGCTTAAATAAGAACTGTATAACCCGTGTTATTACAGGAAATATCGCCGGTCACGTTAAAGATAGATTTTAGGAAAGGACAAAATTCCGTTTTAACGCGCTTTAATAATGTAACGAAATTTACAATTTTGTGACACGAGATCCATCAGTATCCGACAGAAACGATTAGATAGGTAGGATCGTATTAATCAATTTCTGCTCACATTGTGTTAGTAATGGTTAACGTATAAGCGAGCTCAACCGGGAACCAATCGAATCGGTCGTGGAGGGACCGATGGAATATACGTGTTCACGAGGGATTGTGCAGGATTTCCGAGGACGTCCAGGAGCTTCAGCTACACTGCAGACAGTCTCGAATTTCGTCTCTTCTCACTTCTCATATCCGCCATGTATCGCCTGGCTGTTTCAAATAATGCCTGAATAGCTCGAGCTTAGATTTTCTTCATCTCTCGAGTAACACGTGCCGAGAATCGTCAAAATCGAAATCAAAAGACGAATCAAACGCTACTGTGCTGAGATTTAAAAAGTACAATTATGAATTATTATTACTATATATAAATATAAATTGATAATCATTCGATTAATAACATGTTATACGCAATAAATTGCGCTACTCTAAACATTATATAAATTCTTAAATAAAATTTGCTTTATCCGAGCTACAGAAGGCCACCATTCCGTGAATTGAAACGTCCCAACCAAGTTTCTTTCCTTATATAATTAGATCAATTTATTCTAGAGTAATTTATTATTAGATTATTATTGAACTAAGGGGGGAGGAGCTCGCTGCACACTTCTCCTCCATCAAAATCCTTTATAGATCTGTCTTTCATTCTTCCAGCGCCGGCATCCCAATCGTTGGCGAGTCGCGAATTTCTCGATCGGATTTGCGACGACGCAAATTACGCTTCTTTATTCACTGTTCTGTTTCGCATACCGTCATTTTCGTCGAACTTTTCGGCAAATATTCCATCTCTCGCGAATGCCGATTCTCATCGATGCGACAACGGTGTTTTCTCGATGTTTCAAATAATTGCGTAATACTTGTATGTCCGCAATTTGCAGGGGTCGATCGTAGAGCATCGCCGTTCCCTCTCATAATCGTTTCAACATAATGACGTTAGTTTAGCCGGCGAGTAGTTAGGCACGGAAAAGGGTGGGCGGAAGGGCGGAATAGTGGTAGGTGTTTGCTGTTAAGGCAGAGATAGGCAACGGCAGCAAAGTGCAATGGCGAGAGGTTCACTACAGGTTTCGTCTCGTTGAACACGGAAGAGGGAAGAGGAGAAGAGCGGACCCGCTACTTCGACGTCTTCGTAATATCCGGCATCCTTATCTCAAGGTCGCCCAGCTTCCGGTTATTGCGCTCTGTATCTGTCGGTTTTCCAGGTCGCAACAACGCGTGTCTATCAAGACGCTATCGATTCCATGAACTTTAGTTTTCCGTCAGTCAACGCGAAGAGACACGATCATTAAAGGATCGCGACAAAGCTTTCGCTTAGTTTACAAATTCCGTATAACTAAATATAAGGCTATCACAAATTACAGTTGACTAATAATCGATTAATTTCCTGTCCTTTCACTCCTGTCCAAAAAAAGGGAATCATTTTAAATTACGATTAATATTACGGATTAACTTATGAAAACAATTCATGGAATAGTTAATTGTCGTTATATGAAAGAAAGGGAGTGAACCTTTATATCAGAGAGATAAAATCCATTGTCATGGTCAACTGCACTTAATATCGAACGAATGTTATCACACGTGTACTAGTTTCTTCATGTTATGAAACTTGGTTTTGCTTTTCGTATCTGATAGACCGACTTCCGAGCCAATCACGTTTCGAACTAAATGCTGTATCGCCCGATATCACTCCCGATGCCGGACATTCGAGTTTCGGTGGGCAACCTGTCGTGAGACCGACGAGCTAATGCGCGTAATGCCCATAAAAATCGATGCGGCTTAACGCGCGGTACGGCTTTTATCAGTACAGGCCACGGGAACCCGACGACATCACACGTGCGAGTGTGAAGAGGCATTTCACGGCGGTGTAAAGTACAACTCGTCGTTGCGAGATAAAGAGGAAGAGAAAGAGAGAGGGAGGACAAGAAAAAGAGAAAATGTATCGGTCGATAAAGCCTCACGGTTATTTAGATAACCGTGCATCCGCGCGACATCACGGGAGCGAGAGGAACCGGGGAAGAGAAGAAAAGGTGCTGCCACGGCATAGAACGAACGGAGGATCGAGATTATCGATTCTCGAAGCGAAGAGAAGGCAGAGACTCGTCGACGCCCCTTTGCTCGAACGCGTCGCAGGCGAAAATATGCGACAGCTAGAAATAAAGGCCGGTTCCGCACGAAAGATTACCGGTTCCCCTGCTGTTCCGAGCTGCTCCGAAAGAGGAGAGGTAGTGGAGTCCTTCCGTTTCGTTTTTCTTCTCGTTTTCTCTCTCTCTCTCTCTCTCTCTCTCTCTCTCTCTCTCGCTCTCTCTACTCGGATAGGTATGCGCGTCCATAATTCCTCGCGTTCGCGAGAGAACGTGCGCGCACTAAATCGGTCCTGCGAGAGATACGCAAAGGAAGATTTAGCACAAGATTTCGATAAATATAAATAGTCGATATTACATTCGTTATAACATACTGAATATAATGGTCAATACTAATATAAGAATAATTCATCATTTGTTATTAAATACGTCTAAAACTACCATTTCTCCATTGTTGATACAAATAACATAAAACTCTGAAAATAATATAAATCTAAGTCGGTAGAGTTAAAAACTAGAGAAAAACAAAAATAAATATTGAATATAATTCGATATCGAAATAAAGAAACATTTCTATATTTTACATCTAACAAAACATTCAAGGCTGCACCTTTAAATAATCACCAACGTACAAAAGATAGTCGATGAATCCAAGGAATGTCTGGAATTTGCGAACGCGTTCGGCAATCTACGATTGGGCGTGTCTAGCTGTATATTCAAGAGCAAGGTAGTCATTTAGAATGCTGCTCTTAAAGGTGAGGGCATAATTGGATCAACAACTCTTTTTATATCAAATCATTCAGTATAAAAAATCTAATTCGAACAAAACGAGAAGTTGGGCGCATTCTCTGTACAAGCCTCTTCGCTGTTAGAAAGTTCCGAATCCATCCCTGAGGTATATCTCGCACAAGAGACATCCCGTACATATACGTAACAGTCGTGCAATCGAGAAAAGAAACGCGCGGGTCGCGCGAAGAAGAAAAGCGGACGGAAATTCACGCGGAACCCGAAGAACAACTTTCCTTTGCTACACGGTTCCGCGCGACAAAACAAATACACATTTATTCGCGGAAACTCTCGAATGTCGGGCGGATAGGGGCGAGGCAGAACGACAGTGGGTTGTCCACCCCTCGGCCAGGAGAAGGCAGAGGAAGATAAGACGAAACGGAAGTTCTTCTCCCTTACAATCGACCTTCTCCCTTATAATGTACGTTCATCCTAAATACATAAACGTCTTGTACATGCGCTTCCATCCTCGTACTCGCTGCCGACGTGGATGTGCATTTAGAAGACACGACCACCAGGATGCGCGGAGTCATCGCCGAGAGTTATGCAAAACAAGGGGTTGAAAGGGGAATGTCTGCCGGCGCAAATTCCTCCATGCAAATACCAAACAGACATTACGTGAGAGAATTAAAGGCACTAGGTAATTTATAAATATAAGTATAGATATATAAATATAAAAAATATAGAACAGTAAAGTATAACAGAGTATAAAGTACAACAGTAAGGTACATAAACGAAGTGTCATACATAAATTTTACTCGAACTTGCTCGAAGCTATATCTGCGAGAAGCACGCCACGAAGACCCTGAAAGGCGAATGAGGAAGTTTCAGAAAGGAAAGACCCACACGCGTAAAGAAAAGAGACATCAACTGAAGCTATGGACCACCTTGGATCTACACGAGACGACGCGAGCGTCGCGACGCCAGGGCCATACATCACCGGCGTCGAGATAAAAGTTCGCGCCGTGCTCATTGCCGCGAAATATGGTGGTAAGCGAACAGAGTAGAAACGAACAATGGTAGTTATCGCGTAAACAATACATTATACTACAATATATTCTATGTACGTGTAATTGTGAGCCACAGTGCATCCTCAAGAACGAATCTAGTCACAGTAGGATCTTATTCTCATTTGCATCACGATGAATGAAGGCTGATTTAATTATTGCCTAGTCTACAAAAATATCTTTTTACTTACAATATTGGACTAAAAATAGATTGAAAACATTTTTCTATCAGAAAAAATATCTTGAAATGCACAAAACACTATTTTTCTATGAAATAATTCTAAACAAACTTCAACTTTTGGTGGATTCTGTTAGCTACATTTTTTCCTTTGTGTACAGGTTGTATTCTCGCATTTCGATTTTTAAAGGCGCACGTAAACAAATAATAAAAGCATTGTCGATTACAATAGGCAATGTGATGAAAAGGTGAATAAGTCATTAATTGGTTTTGCAAAAGACTATAGAAGCAAACAACAAGCGAGAAACAAATGTTGAAAGAAAGAGTTCGCCGTAAAATATAAAAGTGATATCTAATAATAGAGAGAATATGATCAGTATTAATTAGTGAAACAGCTGCTTATTATTGATTTGTGCATAAGCTTTCTTGAAAGCAAGATTCCAATTAGCAAAGGAAAACGGCGTTCCGCATGGACGATATGATAATGGCGTGAAATAAAAAAATAATTCGCATATCGATGCAACTGTGATATTGCAATAACTTTCTACAGGCCGTGTTATGTAATCGGACTTTCCGAGGATGCATTTTAAGATTTTTAAGTCCTTATGCAATTCCAATGCGCTTGATTAATCATCGCAAAGAAATTTCATGAAGTAAATGAATTAATTACGAAGCTATTTTTGCCTCCAGCATTTAGCCGAAAAAGTGCACGCTTTGTAGATTTTCAAAAACACATATGCTTTATGTTCTAAAAATAAAAAGAATACTTTGTTCCTACAAAACATTTAATTAAAATTTTATTTTGTTGTCGCTATTCTTCAATTTTATTGTCTTTATTTGTAATAAAGTTATTAAAAATATATAATAGTAATTAAACTTGAAATTAGATTAATAAAAAAATTATGTGTACATTAAACATTTAAAAAATATATTTTTTATTCTTACTAGTTGTTCATTATTTCCATTATTCAAATTCAATCAAATCTTATCGAAATGCTTTCACATATTCGACAATAACTCGCTAATTATTAAGTTTCGCGGGTCGCAGAGAAGTAAAATTTTTCTAATGTCCTTTAATTTACGAATGTCGTTGTTTCTCTCCTTATACTATCTACTTTTATATCTTTGGAATCTCTCGCAAGTCATCATTGGGCGACCGGTCGAGCGGAAAATTAATAGCCGATCTTATTTCGATGACGTTGCGGCGTGAAAAACGGTACGGTCATGGAAATTACGATACGTCGCGCATAAGTAATCGTTCGGCTCGTTTGTAATGTGGAGTAACGCGTGTTTAAATTGCCGCTTGTAATCCACGCAAGCCGGAATGTATTATGAACGCATGTATATATACACACACGTATACCGTCTGGATAAATTACACGTATTACACATTACCAATCGACCAGTCCCCGTTATAATAACCGCTGGGAAATCAGAAAATTATCGCAATTTTGAAGAGAAAAAATAAAACACAAACGCTTTATATTGCGCATATATCAGCGCGTCACGGAATTGGTCTTTTTCAAACTCGATTCTAACAGAAGCAAATCCCAGATCGTGGTAAACTAAAGGAAAGACCATACACACTAACAACACATATCAAAGTAAACCTTCAAATGTGTCATTCATGCAGTAAAGCGAAAAAAACAGGAAGCATCTAATAAAAGAGATATGCAAAATATTAATGTGCTAATAGTACGACAAATAGTATAAAGTGAAAATAGTATATATTCTCGGATTATGTTTCACAAAAGTCAATGCACATTTTGCCGGTCAATACGTATATGCGCGTACCGTCGCGAGTGACGCGAGTTTTTACGCGCGAGGCGGAAGTGAGGTGGGGAGATCGCGTACGGGCGATAAATTATAATTAGAATCGAGCCGAATGTGACAATATCTGGTACGCGTGAATCATGTATTAACCCAGTCGCTAATGGGTATTAACTGTGAGCCGTTTAAAATTACAACTCCTCATCCCCCCCCTTCGTACTCATCGCAGCGGGCGAGATAGCGAGGCAGACGCTTCATCCCGCATGCCGGTACCCAGCAACCGTTCGGTAGCAACGCTCGGTTCGATGCTTCCGGGATCGCTTTCCACGCTGCACTTACGATACTTGCAGATTTAATTAGCGCGGAATTCTTTGACAAATAAACCGCAATTGCAACTACGCAATACACGTACATACATGTAGATAAAGTTATTGTACATTCGATGTTGTCTGCATTTTTTATTTAAAAATTCAGACTTTGAATTAATAATCTAATATAAATATAAAGGAATTTCGAATAAAGTTGATAGATGTATTCTGTAGTTGCGTATCATAAATTTGAAGGATTTTTCATTATTACGTCGACATTTAATTGGTAATTAATTAATATTCATTACGTCATTAATTCGTCTTGACAAAGGCAAAATGTTACACATTATTTGTACCGTCGCGAATTCCCGTCATATTATTGAACTTTAGTATTATTTCGTGGTTGCGGAGAATAAATTATCTTAAGTTATCTAAAATTACGAATTATCCTTCGTTACATTTCCCAAAGATAAAGCGTGCGTCTCGTTCGCGGCAAACACGGTATATCACCAGCATCAATATCTGGGAATTTAATTAACGAAAAATGCTTTGACTAGAGAATCACAAAGTTCATAGCGCACCGAGCGAACGAAAGGAATGATTTTTCCTCCCTGACTTCGTGCAATATGACAGGAGAGCTCGCAAAAGCGGGGCTTCAAAGAAATTAATAAAAAGAGCGCCTAAAAAAGGAAGTAATGATATTTAAAAATTATATAAATATCTCCATATCTAAACAAACTCAATTTACTCATCGGTAATGTCGCGATATCTTCTTTTTCCCTTTGTTCCTTCATTTGCATTTCGCTTGCTGCGAGTTAAAATCCAATTTTAGCCTCCATCCGGATAAAATTACGAATGCGCAACCTTTTAACAGAGCTAAAAAGAAGCGCGATACTTGCGATTTAATTAAATCATGAAATATGACGACTAAGCGGTGGCAATTAAGTACCCTTTTAGAGGACTTACTGATACCAATTTATTCTTTCACGTCGCACTTACTCCGTACCCCGGGACGCATCTTATCCCGGTGGTCGCACATGTCGCTTCCGGGATTGCAGTTTACACCGTGGAGGTACTTCGAGATTTAATTAACGAGCGCACTTCGATCGTGAGTGTTCGCGCATCGAGCATCAAACCAGATCTGCTTGCACTCCGATCACGCGCGATCGATGCATCAAGAAACGATGAGCGGTAGAGAAAAATGGACCGTGCGCCGGTTAAAACGCGATTTAATTTGATTATAGCTTTAATTCACGCGAGTGAGTGGTCGCGCTCATGGTCATTCATTACAATTTTGCAATTTCCAACGTATTAAATATTTTTATAGTTAGCATATTTTTTCGCAAATTAGTCATAAATATATTTAATATCTCCTTCTTTTCGTTACAAAGACATTTAATTTCTCTTTATTTTAATTAAAAAATATCTATTAGCTTTTAATTTTGTTTTTTTAAATAGCTTTTGATTTAATTTTTTAAATTTAATATAACATAATAAAATAAAAAGATTCGCTCGACAATCATGAAATCCGTTCGCATTATACAATTCACCTTGTACACGTAATTTTATTCTAAATCATGCACCGCGAAAATTGCGCGAAACAATACGAAAAAATTTCCCGTTGTGTTTTTTTTTTCTCTCGCGTTTCTCACTCGTCCAACTCGACATTAGTTACGGTCGAGTTAATTTTATTATTATAACGACGAATATATTGCCGACGACGAACACACGCGAGTAAGAGCGCGTAATTCCGGTTCGAGGTATTAATAATGGTATTGTGAGCTTTAGATCTGAATTTCGAGAACGTTGTCCATGCGATCGCGGCCAACGTCGCGCGCTGTCATCCACGCGTAAATTATGCACAAACCGTGATCATTAAAAATTTATTAAACACGGTTGCAGCGTTCTCGATGCTCAAAGGAACATTATAATGCGTAACTTTGCAGGTTGCGCGCTAGTCGCTCATTACAAAAGACAATTACGTTGTCTTCTTGTTCGTTCCGCCGAGATGGGTGACAAGACAGAAAAAAAACGACGGAGGAACGGTAGTATAACGGCGGTGTCGCAAAAAGAAAAAAAAACTGTCGTGATGCACTCGCCATTTGCGTAATTCTTCATATATTTCACCGTACACATCGATAATAAAGAAGTCGAGTGATAAATTTGTATACAGCTCTAAACATTCGAAGCTCAATATGTCGTAATAAAATTGCGCAACAAATTTCGAAGCGTACTCCGAGCTCATTTAAAAATATAATCACTTCATTTTCCATGCGGCCGAAACCCTCAATATAAACGTTTCTATAATACAGTTTTCATTAAAATTTTACCATGCGCAGGTCATAATATGAGAGTGGAGTAATTATGTGTATTCATTATATTCCTGATGGCCTGCAGAATCTAACAAAAATAATTTAGAGGAGAGATTCGCACGTGAGTGCGCGCGCTTTTATTATAATGACCTGATATGTGTATGTGTGTGTGCGCGTGCCGGCCGTCCTTTGACGCCGCCGTGTATCTCTATTAAATCAATATTTATAACAGCACCATCGAACGCCCAAGCCGTGACATAATAATCCGACGCAATTTTAATTAGCATTATTGCGCAAGATGTTCGTCCGTATCGGAGCGTGCTTTTAACGAGGGTGGCTTACGAGTATCGAATTACTTTACGGAAGATTAAAATCGCCGCCTAACGAGGTCGACCGGCAGAATAAATCTGTCTCGAAGATCTTCACGCCGCGCGTGTCACAGGGGAGAAAAAAAAGAAGGGCGAAAAAGAAGCGAAAGAATGATCATTAGTACGCGCAGCGACGAAAAAAGAGAAGAAATAGATAAGGCGGTCTCAAAACAAATATTAGTTAAGGGCTCAAAGGGAAGAGGTAATGTGCGTACGCATAATATCCGGCGCGCTCGCTACAGACGAGGGACGATTATTTCACTTATTCATTCTTGCGAGAATGTAGAAAATAATGGAGAACGACGACACGGCGAGCGTGCGTGACTCTTTTACAGGTGCGGTTAACTCTTTGACCACAAAGGATATTAGACTGCTCCCTCCGGGCAAATTGTAATCTTTGATCACGTAATACGATATCGTAAACGTACATAAGAAATGAGAATCTGCGTTGCAACGTTGGAGGAAGATCCTTGCAATTAATGCACGCCAAGCAATTAAAAGCACAGATAATATGCGCATAAGGAAAGGAGATTCGCAAAATTGCAAAGGTAACGTAAAGACCTTTGTGAATACTGTAAATCTTTTCACGTATTTTTTAAATAAAATGCTCCCTCTCCCGGCAGACATAAGGGCAACATAGAGAAATTTACAAGCTAAACGGGAGATATTTCTAAGTTCGGTACAAATTATAAACTTTAATGCCTAATATCTCAGTAATAACAGGCGTGGCAGCAACAAATTATCCGAAAACTAATGAAAGGCTGAAGGTAAAAAATTAAAGAAAACGACTTGCACGGATTAAGGGGTTACACCACTTTGAAAATTTAAAAAAAATTTTTTTTCGTTTAAATGATAGTTTATAGTCTTAAAAATTAAGTCCTGTTTGTCGGAATGTAAAAATCGAAGTATTTACGACTGTACAGCCGATTGAAGGGAAGCGCGCCGGCGCGCCATAGATATAGGCTACGTAAAACTTTAAACACGTTTTTCTCGAAATGACATTTTTAAAACCGATGTGCAGCATAACTTCTATAATTTTTATCCGATTCACTTAAAATTTTGAGAGGATCTTCTTATTTAAATTATCTAAAGAAATATGTAGAGGTTTTGCCTCTATATATTTCTTTAGATAATTTAAATAATTTAGATAATTTAAAAAATATTTATTTTTTACACAGTATTTACTGAAGAAATATGTGTAGGGGTTTTTTGAAATATGGTTTAAAATATGGACAATTTTTAATTGTCTTTGCTACGGATCTTTTTATACTAAATTTTTAGGTCAAAAATGACACTTTTGTTTCAAATGTTCACCATTTTCACAAAAAACCCCTACATATTTCTTTAGTAAATACTGTGTAGAAAATAAATATTTTTGGTTTTTTGTTCTACGTCCAACTGCTTCGCAGTTATCCTGCACGCTGATTTTGCATTCTTGAAAAAACAAGCCTACACTGAGAAAAAAAATTTGTTGAAAAAACAAAATATTTAGTCTGATACGTTCAACTAAAACATTAGTTGGTTTAACTAAACATTAGTTGAATTAACTAATTCTTGATTAAAAAATTTTGATGGTTGACATGAATGAACCCTTTTAATTCAACTAATGTTCAGTTAAACCAACTAATGTTTTTAGTTGAACGTATCGGACTAAATATTTTGTTTTTTCAACAAATTTTTCAGTATACATGGATAGCCCCAGCGACACCATCTTGTTTGGAAAAAAAATAATAAATATTTTTCGTGTACTTAAATATATGTAGAAAATATATATAGAATATATGTAGAATCACACACACACAATGCTCTTTTATAGATTTTTTATTTACTTTACCATTGTCTCAAAAAAAATCTCAAAAATAGCTGTTTTTTTTAAGGCTTCAAAGTGGTGTAACCCCTTAATAGCGCATCGTAGCCGTCGTCTGTATTCACGTGCATAAATGATCTCGTTAAAAATTTATTAATCACAGTGGAGAGTACGAGGATCAAAGAGCAGAAAGCAGGTTAGCACGCAGTATGCACGCGCATTATCTCGCGCATGCCGTGCTGGTTACGAGGTAGGATAACTCGATCTACTCACCTCCACGAGGGTGATGAGGATGATGAAGAGAGGTGGTGGGCAGCATGTGTAGTGATCGGCGTAGTACTTTCGGTCCCGCTCCTCCGTGAGGAATTCATCGCCGATCATGCGGACCATCCTGAAAGCACAAACATATCGCAATAGTTTAAACACAGTGTGCAACGATATTTGAACGTACTACGTGAATTGCGAAACGTAAACACAAAAATATTCACACAATCCATTAGAATATTGCATGTCTCTCTTTATATGTAAAAAAGATCCTTTTGGTAGAATAAATGAGCTATCGCTAATTCGAATTATTGGAACAGTTCCGATAAATTTTATATTTATTATGATAAAAATGTAATAGTATATCAAAGAATGGGAGCTACTTGTGTATAAATATGAGTATACCGAATTTATTTACATTACTGCGAGAAGCATCCGCCAGATGTAACATGTAATTTTCCTATTAATCGGCTTAGTATACGGTATAAGAACGTGAATCGTGTGCGTAAATATAATTATATATTAACAAATAAATGATGTTTATCCAAATCGAGTTGAATGTGTTTTTTAAGATGAAATTCATAATAGCATTTTATGTACGCTATTCCTGTGGTGGTGCGCCAATATAAACGCGACCGAATATTTCCAATTAAACTTCGCCATAGTATTTCATTTCGAAAGAGTTCAACAAAAATAACCCGCAACGCACGCAATCGAATCTTTTGAGCCAAACTTCGCGAAATGACTATGTTTGCGTGCGTTGGGCTTTAAAAAAGATATTAAAAAACACACCAAATCCATAAATTGAATGTAAACGCGATCATTCCCGCAAAGTAATCTACATATTCATCTAAAAGGCACGCCCGGCATTTACCTAAATAATGTTTGCTTTTCTAAAAAGTTTTTTAATTGAATGTAGTCGCCGTGTATTTGATTATACCGCGCGAAATACAAGTATTCTCAAAAAAATCTGGGCGTTCTATTATCCGCTATTAATAACCAGACGATTTAACGAAAATATTCGGCAGATAAATTCAAGATTACGATAAAAAAGTAATTGTCTACATCCAGAAATGCTTTCATTAATTCAGATTATTCTGTTGTTTCACCGATTGATAATAACTCGATACAATAGTGCAGAGCGAACAAAGTTACGTTATCGTTTTGGAAAGCGTCTTTTCGTTGATAACAACGCCGCGCCGGCTGGCTCGTAGCGCTATTGTTGCTACAATTTCACATTGCATGTACCAACGGGCGAATACTCGGAGTTAGACGCGCACGTAATCGGTAAACGCTCCGCTACAGTAACAAGCTATATTCAAGTAATTAAAAAACAAAAAAGATTTTCCCGGCCTTTAAAACGCTCGTCGGCTGCAGCATTCGCAGTCAACTAAAATTGGTAACGTAATCGAGTTTAATTAATGAGAATATAATTGGATGGAGGTTTGAATTTACGAAGCTATTTCTAGAACGGACACGCAAAAAGTATAAACGCGGAAAACTTAATTGCGCGTACAAACAGACAAACATCACGAAGAAAAAGCATGTAATTGTGTTTAAATGTAGATGAAACAAATGTTAAAAAGGAAAATTTACGCAATTTACAATTTACTTCGTGAAGATTAATTTTCTGCAAAAATAGATATTTAATATTATTTAATAACTATACCAAATTGTAATATGTATATGTTTGTGTGTAAAATTACAAGTTGATGTTTATAATTTAATTTTTTAAATTTTATATTTAACAATCACTAATTCTACCATTGAAAAACTGTAATAATAAAATTCGACCGTCAGATTCGTGCAACTCCAAAGAGATTCTTCAAGATAGGATTTCATTTAAGTGATCGCGCAAAAAAACGGGGCAACATTTTTGTGCAAAACCACCCCCCCCCCCGCTTAAAAAAATAATCCGTAGATCTTCCAGAGAGTATTCTCAAATTAATCGTCGGCCTTCTGTAGCAATTTTAGTCCTACGGGACGCCTCATTAATCGTCGCCAAGGGTAGCGAAATAATGAGGAATTAACTTCGGCGAACCTCCTTCGCCGGTCGATCCCCGAAGAAAAGAAAAACACTCTCGCGAACAATTACGCGCAAGCTCTCTGCTACCTATAGCCTTCATTATCCTGGAGTATTCTTTTCTCCTCATTTACGACTTTCGTTACGAATGAACGCCTGGCGGAAACATCGCCGGAAAATTCTTTCTAAGGAATGAAGGTAAATGGCGATGAAAGACTCTTTGCATACAAATGTTAGTTATTCCCCGACATGTCCCAATTCTCAATATTTTTTTATAGCCCATCAAGTCACTTTTTGGACTTGATTTTTGCGTAGAGTAAGCTTCTTACATATAAAAGACTGCATAAATCATGCAAAATAATCGTGCAATTATAGCAAATAGATATATGTATATAATCTCAGAAAATCATTTTCAAATTACTGTAATCGTGATAATTAAGCCAGTTATTAATATTGTACAAGTCGCATTTGGAAATCCAAATAAAATCACGAGTTTAAACTTACAAACGGATTTTCGAACGGTACTCATTTTCTCCGTTTTTCCTCGTTTCGATCGCGACGACGACGACAACGACGAATAAAACAATGCACGAGACGAGACCGTCGGTTAAGCATACAAACGACACCGATAAATCGACTACGTTGATCGTGGGTCGTAGAAAAAATCCGATATCACGTACGAGGATGGTAATAAAAAACAGGATCTAAATTCGGACGTGGGGAGCGAAGGGAGGGTGGCCCGACAACCCGGGAGGGAAGGCGGTGTAAGCGCCCTTATACCTGGCTCCTCTCTCGATGCTATCTCTCCCGTTACGTAGGAGCGTAGAATAATTACGAAGAAATATTGGCCCGTAACTCAGTCCACTATCCATAATATCTGCAACGTTTATGGCGCCGGAGAGATAAACCATTCCCCGTCTCCCGCTATCTGGTGGCGCGTGCGCCACCGCCGCGACCGCACCACCACCGTTTCGGTTCGCTTCCCGGTTGGTTTCGAGATGCACGTGCGGATGGTGAGTACCTGTGCACGCTGAGTACTTACAGCATATGCACTTACGTGACAGCCGGCGCGCACGAGTACCGCGATCAGATTGATCAGCGATTAGTCGAGGCAGGAGCATTCGTGACATTTTGCACAGGCACGCATTAAAATAAAAAATGTTGAAGATTTCAATTCCGCTATTAATGTAAAAATCATAGTAATCAACTGCAAATCATAGCTTTACGTTTCATTTTGTCTCTATTAGCAGTGAAATTATCATTAATTTCCAATGAATTAAGATAATACAACTAAATTTATCTAAAAATTATAAAAGTATTGCATATGTGTCTAATATAAAGTAAAATTAATTTCCATATTTTACATCTGATATTTTTATGCAAACATTATAACAATAAATGATATAATATTACAATATAGTTCTTTCTTTTTTATAATCGATATAATTATCATAGGCAGTTATATTATCTATTCAAAAAGTAAAATTTATTTGTTAAATTCGTAATATAATTTAAACGAAAAAAATCTTCACTTTGTTTATATCAACTTTATTTTGCAAATTATTGCGACGTTGATAAAATGTTAATATATCCTACGGCAATTATAAAATAGCATGGATATAAATGATCAGCATCATAAAAAAGTAAGCATAAAATACATAAAATATCGGGGACACACATGTTTACATCACCATATTATTCAAGCTCTAGTAAACATTTATTACAAACAGTCCATCTAATGGAAATCTGTGTTTGTAATGAACATTTTATTTTCATATAATCGCGACATCCGCGCCAATTAAAAGGCATCAGCCCGGAAACCTATTCTACGTGACACGCACATCATGAGGTGTATATATATATCGCATCCTCTTGTGAAGAGAAATATGTACACATATGTATATATACTTATATATACAATATATATATATATATATATATAATAATGAGCTACCTTGTGTGGTGCATACACATCTTTAATAACTTCATCTCATGCTAATGGAAATCTGTTATTGTACTATAGATATGTAATTTACTGTTGAAAATTGCATTTGAGAATCGCGTTCGAACAAATCTCCTTTTATAATAATTCCATGCAAATCCAATGACAACGACATTCGTGATGATAAAGCGTTAAACTTGCGCTAACTTCCTTTACTCTTCACGCAAATTAAATCTTTTTAAAGTGAAAGTTAACTTTAAAGTACGACAAAAAAGGATGTGAAAAGAAGAGATTTCTTCACCATGTGGCTAAATAAAAAATAAGTAATAGATAATAAATAATATCGCAGAGATATTATAATTATATCTTTTTTCTAAAAATATTTACTTTATTCCGTTATTTGAAACAAGCTATTAGAATTAAATTGGTAAATTTCAGAGCACTCCGTATGCATAAAACTATATACTTGAGGTTTAAAGTGAAGAGATGCCCGACGCTGTGCATCGAATAACGAGTGGTATCTTCCGTCAATATAAAAAAAAAGAAAGAGAGAAAGACCGGAAACTTTCTTCCTAATGTAAAAGTCTGGCATGGCTGGCGGTTCGCGGTAAACGCACATTTAATTGCCGGTATGCCACGCGAGACATTGTAGATCGCACGAGCGATTTCCAATTAGCGATATGACTGATATACTAGGGTTCAAGGAAACGGGTCGAGAAAGGGGTCGTCTGCGTATGTAACATCGACTCGAAGTACAGGTGGTTAAGCGCACGCTCGACGCCTGCTGCTTGCAGATCGAAAGAAAAAAAAAAGAGAGAGGAGCGTAGAGGTAGAAGAATGAAACGAAGAGAGAGTGAAAGAAAGACCGAAAGATCGAAACACATTCGAGAGGAAGAGAGAGAAAGCCGTTTCAAGGATACTGATTAATTGCACTAGCGGGGTGTATCGAGGCTCGTCTGTTGGCCTGCAGAATTGCAAATGAGCTGCGCCGAATTGATTGAATGCACCGAAGTGTGTCGAGGCGAGCCGAGTATTTCGGGAAAAAGCCCGCGCGTAACGAGGACTTATTACGTGTTTATACCGGGCCGGCGTTCAATTTCGGCGTCTTAATTATGGACGATCGTGACAAAAAAAAAAGAAAGAAGAAACAATCCAGGGTCCACGATCCAGTGAATAATTTACTCGTATTCAGAGAAAGAGACCTATCTACTCTATCCGGAGTAATTAGTGTGCGCGGTTAAGAATAAGCCGGCGCATTCGAGCCCGCTAAAAATTGCCAGTTATGGAAATTGCAGCGAGGAAGCGGCGCTATCTTTATCAAGAAGTTCCGCCGAGTTGTTCCCGCCCAAGTTCCAGTATGAATTTTATACGCTCCTTGAATTTTCAGGGTCTAATAAATGTGATTAAGGCATCCTAAAGATCTCGACGAGCTACTACCCGCCCGATCCAATAATTACTGTGTAAGAACAAGTAGAAACAAAATTAATTATAAAATTATTATGGAGTTATAAAGCAAAGAGGAGACATGGTGTACTTTAATTTTCCAAACTCGAAATTACGCAACCTACAAACACTTTATAAGCTTCGTAACCTGCATCTTCAGAATTAAAAGAGAGAGAGAGAGAGAAAGATACCTTTTCCCTCCTTTTTATTCTTATTTATTAAAGATTATTTTTGGTTTTATTAAAATAGCGAATTACAATGCAGTCAAAATTATACTCATTAAATAATCCGCAATAAACCTTCAATTTTTTCAGTACGTCTAATAATTTAGACAATATTCAAACTAAACTTTTTCAAAATCAATTATATCTATTAAATTTATATCTCATTATTATTGTGTGCAATAACCCGTAATGTGTAACAAAAATCGTATTTTATTCGATTGCTTTCAACGAACAAAATAGATAAGCGATTTCCGGTTTGACTGGCACACGAGACTGGCACGCGAATCGAATCCAACAAAATATCTCTAACATAGTGTTCCACATCTCATCGTTGACGCAATGTACTTTTGAAGAATGAAACATTGTTCCGCCATCGCGTTATCCGCGTACTGACATGATGAATATTCATAGATCGCGGCGCATCCATTTGTCACTTCTTTTAAAGAGTTTTCCTGGCATACCACTTTCGTAATGTAATGTCTCTCGAATACGTTTATTCTATGATGGGAGAGAGGAGGACGCTGCCAGAAAAATCAATCGTATCTTTTTAATCTCTGTCAACTACTTATAAAATATTTCCGTAAACACCAGATGATTTTTAAATTATTTTTGAACACGTTATTCTTACAAAAGAATAGAATAATCCCAACATTCAACTACATTGTTACAATACTTAAACGCTTATTTACATATCGTCTATTATTATCTATGTATTCCTTTTTATCTATAGCTAGATAGATTTATTTTTAAAAATTACAGATTTATCTCGAAAACAATATCTCTATTCGGGTCGCACGTGTCGTGGCGGTTGAGCGGTCCTAGAGGAACGTAGAAAAGTGACTTTTTCCATTTCTCAGCGTCAGTGCGGCATCTCTGCCCGCTGGCAGCCTCGAAGACGGAAGGCGGAAAACGGTTACGACGACGACGGCGAGGCTGTCCCAGGAGCTTCGCTAGCGCAGCTCGCTGCTCACGTCCGCACGCACGTGTATCGTGTACGTGTGTGTATGTATGTGTAATTTTATTGTTTCTGCAGCCATGGCCATGGGGAAGCGCAGCGGCGCGCGAGCAACGATATTATCAAATTGGTTCCGCGAGTTTTCCGTGAGGCGCCTCCGCAAAGTCGCCGGCGAAGTAAGAAATTGACCCACATCGGAGCGGCTAAAGTAAGAGCCGGTAACGACCTTAACTATCTTGCCGAACTATCGCCTCTAATTACTGGACGGACAAGGAGCAGTGCGTCCTTTGCTGCTCTTTTGAGCGATCGCGAAACTTCAGCTTTCTTTGCGCTGCTGCGAGCGCTATGAATTTTCGCCGTCGGATGATTTTAATATGACTTCAAGGAAATATCAATTACGTTGCAATTGATCGTAATTTCTAATCGTTTAAAAAGTTACAATTAAAAAGATTAATCCTCTTTTGCATGTATTACAACATTTTCAGTTAACGCACACCCCAAATATTTCTCGCGTAAGCCAAGGAATATCCCTCGAGATACGCGTGCTCCACTTTGAGAAAGGCCAATTTAGAGCATTACACGATGGCTGTGTGGGTTCCGCGAATATGTCTTGTCAAAATAGTATAAAGCTCGACGGGAAGTTAGACGCACAGCCTGGCAAAAGAGCGATCTATCGCCACCGCTGGACATCGCGTGCTTCTCATTGCGTTGCTGTCGTGTTAATATCGCTTTAATCTTACTGCGGGGGTAATATCACGCGAAGTCACGAAGTCGAATCAAATGAATTCTTTAGAAGTTCATTTCATAAGTTATTACAACTCGGGAAGTTAAGAGCGTGCGATGAGTCGACGCGAACTACTGAAAACTTCGCGTGCGCTTGCCGAATTTTTTCCCGAGTTTCTTTGTGCGCGCCTCAAGTTAATCCGGAAACACACCGTTGCGATAACAAAATTACGGTGCCGATACTGTATCGTACAAAGAATGTATAGTATACAGTAGAATAAATATAGGGTGTCTCAAAACTACCGGAAAATATTTTAATAGCATATTCTGGAGGTAAAGTAGAGTAAAAAATCCTAATATGAAAATCTCGAGGCTACAGTAGTTTTTGAATTATAACCGACCAAAGTTAACCAGTAATTTCGCGTAGAATTCGCGCGCTCAGGCCCGTAGTTACACAGACACGTGCATCGATCTGTTATTAATTTTCACAGTTAACATTGATTTTTATTACACAGCTGATTATTAATAGCATTAGTAATTAATATTATTATTAGAATTATTAAATTTAATACTTACACACATGTGAGAAATAAGGTTTTTTGTGTTTCTGACATGACAAGTAATTATGAAAATTAATTAATTATTATTTTATTTTAATGAAATCGTGTGATTATAATATATAAAGCAAGGAAATGAGATTAAATCGTCCATATTTATTCAACAATTTAAATTTTTATTAAAATCGCAAATCT
>NJRP01000056.1:921458-938318 GCA_003063835.1 Aphaenogaster floridana
TATTATAATCACACGATTTCATTAAAATAAAATAATAATTAATTAATTTTCATAATTACTTGTCATGTCAAAAACGTAAAAAACCTTGTTTCTCACATGTGTGCAAGTATTAAATTTAACAATTTTAATAATAACAATAATTACTAATGCTATTAATAATCAGCTGTGTAATAAAAATCAATGTTAACTGTGAAAAATAATAACAGATCGATACGCGTGTAACTACGGGCCTGAGCTCGCGAATTCTACGCGAAATTACTGGTTAACTTTGATCGGTTATAATTCAAAAACTACTGTAGCCTCGACACACATTTTCGTATTAGGATTTTTTACTCTACTTTACCTCCAGAATATGCTATTAAAATATTTTCCGATAGTTTTGAGACACCTTGTATAAGAATGTATATAATATACAGTATCGGACCTTTCTTAATTTAACAAAACAATCATGATGATTAACGACACAATTCCAATTTTTGATCTTGAGACCTATAAAAGAATGCGTTTTCCATATTTTACACCTCGACGAACATTTTAACGAATTTTAACCGTTGCCCGTGATGTGTGCGACTTTGACGTGTTCTGTATTTATTTTATATTTATTTTTATATTTTTATTCTGTTAATCTGTGAACCGACTATCGCACTGAAGATGACTTTATTACAGGTCGAAACGCAGAATCAATGTCATACGTTCGAATTATAATATACTCATTAGCACTAAAAACGTTATACGTTTGAATTATAATATACTTATTAGCACCAAAAACTAGCTTGGCTCATTAGCCCTCTTCACCCTCGTTTGTTTTTAAAGAATATATATTTCTGAATATCAACATTTTTTTAATTTAGAAAAGCAATTAGGATTAGACCCTGCGCGCACAATGGAGGAATATTAGATATTAGGAATAGGAATTAAAATTTTAGAATCAGTTTCCTCAATGAACACTATAGATAAATAATAAGTTATATTGTGTTTCATATAACACATTTATGTCTTATATCTTATTAATATCCATTGTGCGTTACGTTCAATATTCATTGAGGAAACTGATTCTAAAATTTTAATTCCTATTCCTAATATCTAATATTCCTCCATTGTGCGCAGGGCCTTACGCAAAGCTATGTTAGGTCTGTGCTAAATTGTTCTTCGCAAAAGCCATTAAATAATAATTTTCGTATCGGCGTAAAAAATAATAAGTTTTCTCACCCAAGATTTTGGACTATTTTTGTTTCTCTCTATTGTAGATAACGTTTTATATATATAAAGGGATTATTAAAATCGTACGCGTGCTGCATATAAAAGTATCTATATATGTTACGAAAACAAATAAACTCTGAGCGCGTAAAACGCGCGAGTAAATAATTCCAGCGTGATATCAACCTGCTATGTCGCGCATATTGCTGCGGCAAGATTAAAATGCTATTTATCGCACGCGCGCAGCAATACAAACAAAATTACGAATGCGAGTAAAGCGCGAATAAATAATTTCCTATGTGACCTCCTCTTTTTGGCGCATATCGTGCTTTTCCGGTGCAGCACAACATCGCGCAATATATCGCGGATGTATTCTACGTTATTATCCGATGTAAAACGAGGAGGTATTTCTTGGAACAACTTGATATCCGGAAAGATTGGATCAAGTGGCTTCGGTTAAGCTCGTTCCTTTGTAAAAATCGTTCAAGCGTATCCTTTCGGGACGCGTATACGAGCCTCATTCTCCATTTATTCTATGCTGTCCTAGTGCGAGAGGAAGGTTCTCGGAGATAAGAGTGCTATGAAGGGTTTGCAGAAAATCACGATTTTTTGATAAACAAAAAGAAGATTAAATTAAAAGCTTTCAGAATAATATTATATAAAAAATATAGCATTTAAATTTCATTTTGCAAACGATACGCATAAAACAACTTTTCTCTACGCAAACAAATAAAAGCTAAATTTATAAAACACTTATAAAACCAAGGAACATTGATGTAATCATGTAATATAAAAAAATAATCTATTGATTGCTACTTTTTCTCGAAGTAAGCAAGAATCCTGACGACAATCATACGTTCCTCTCGAGAAAAATCCTGTCGACGCCGATGTAAACGATCGACGATCAAAAGCAAGAAACGGAATCGAATTCTCGGTCGATCGTGCACGCTCGCGTGCAGCTGCAGATTGGTTATCTCGTACTGACAGAATAGAATAGAATATGGAAGGCGTCTAACGCGCTGCGGGCCGTGCACGCGGATATCCATCGCGGCGTGCATGTAAAGCGCATAAAAGCCGATCAGAGTGAAGCGGTACGAGGCTTGCATCCGCCGCGTTATACATGTTCGTTTAATGCTTCGCGACGCGCGTCGAATCCGGAAAGAGTCCGCGTGATTGCGAGCGAAAATGTGGCTCGATAGACTCCATTCTTGACTCACTTACCCAATTGATAGATCCGGAACGAGAATTGAATATCTTCATTTTGAGTGCATTATTATTGTTATTATTATTACTAATAACAGGAAAAGCGACATTAATGATACAATCCGTACATATGTAATCTTGAATTTTATTCGTAGGAAAACACAAAATGGATTCAAAATTAATGACACAAATTTATCAAATAGTAAAGTAAGATTAGATATATATATTATATGATATGATATTAAATAGAGATTCGTTCTCTAAATTCCAATTGATTTTCAATAAATCGTAACGTGCGTTTCCCATACAAACAGATACGCGAGTTACATCGCCGCCGCGCCGAGAGAATTTAATCCGTTATCGGATTTCCCGGTCTCCAGTCACCAGCGGTCACTATGATCATCCAGGTAACTGGTCTGCCAGTGGCAAACGGGGAAGACGATGCGGGAAGGACGAGGGATGGAGCGGAGGAAGAGCGGAGGGTGAATACGACACTCTCGAATCACACACGGATAGAGAGGGAGTGCTACGCCACACGTGACCGAGGAGGCATGAAATTGCGCTCAGGTCGCGGCATATTAGATTATTAGGAATCCACGCGAGAGCATCCGCCAACGTCGTCCCGGGCCCGGTATCCCCCGTGGGAGTGCGGGGCAAATTTCGCGATAAATCAAACGCAGCGACGGTTTCGTGCCCGCCGGGGCATCGAGGAATTTTCGCTGGAGCAACCGTAAAGTCGCGATAGCGTTCTAATTGGGAGACAAATTCGCGGAAATAAAGTCTAGTTACAAATATTAATAGTAGTATACTGGATTATATTACTTCTATGAGAGAGGAAATAAGAGAAGATGAATGAAGAAGAAAAAGCTTCGAGTCCAAAATAGGGAAAAAATGATAGCTTCACAGATCGCTAAAAAATATTGCTCCTTAAGAAATTTTACCTTTTATTTTGGATATTCTGTTTTGAACATAAGTGTCCGAAACATACATTTTTACGATTTATATACATTTATATGAATATCTATATTCTATATATACAATATGATGTGAATATTTTTTTATCATCAAGCCAGCAACGACTTTTAAAATCACAATATTTGCGAATTTATAATAGTTAGCGCAATGGAAAGCTTAATATATCGTGCATCGAGTCATTTTTACGCGTACGCTCCCACGTGTTGTGTTACCGTACTCGTCCGGAAATCCGCGTCAATTGCTGTCGCGGAAAGCCACCTAAAGCCCCAATTTTCGCCTAAAAACGGACCACGTCGCCGCTGCCGAATTTATTAAACCGACAAACGATGGTAGCTCTCAACGAGAAAAAGTTGCGAAGTCACCATGAAACATTGCAAAGGGGACGAAAGGAAGGAACTAGCGGCGGTCCTCGACAAGAGGACAACGAGGACGAAGACAAGCTCTTTCCCAGGGGACGAGGAACCGGCGGGGAAGGGACCTTCCTCGAAGAAGGAAATTGACTTCTGGCAGGTAAGGACGCGTGCTCGGACTACGGACGTTGTCGTCTGTGCTCCCGTCGCCGACAGCCGCCGACGCTCGGCGCACGTCGAGCCATAAGCTCGTAAACGTACTTCGCTTCTCGGAGCTGCTCGTAAAAAAGCTCACTACATACGGCACCGCTCTTTCCCTCTATCCTTTTCTCCCAGCCGTCACGTTTCCGTTGCCACCCTCATCTCCCTCACACCTGCGAGCACTCCCGACTAAATCCTGCCATATCTGCCTGCCTAATCTCGCCGAATCCATTCTAACCCCGTCGCGAACAGAAATCGTTTCCTTGCACAAGAGCGGGGTTAAACGGAGAGAACGCGTGCGTGGATGGATAGATAAGTGGAATGATAAGAAGGCGGTATGGATATGGCAACGATTTCAGAGAATAGTGATGTAGATCGCTAAGTAGGTGTATACATAGCTGTCTAGACAAGTAGATCTTAGCGTGAAGACATAATCTTCTGTTTGAAAATCGAATGCGATCAACAGATTTTGACAGCATTGTAATATATATATCTTAAGGTATTATCTATTTTATTCGACCGAGAGAAAAATCAATGGAAGTTGAGAGTACAAGTTGAGAATACTATTAAAATTGCGAAATGACGACAATTGCAATACTATAAAAATGTTTAAATATTAAAAAAAAAGAAATAAAATGTTGTGCATCGTAATTAGTGATACGTGTATAATCACTAACAGAGATTAACAGAAATAATCTTTTAATCTGATAAATTACCGAATACATTTCTTAAAAAGAATTTATCTTTAAAAGTTTAATAAGCATTTTTTAGTTCTCAATATTGAATTATCCAAACCAGAGAATTGTCGCGACTTCATCGGGGTAATATCGTTAAAATTCGATACGATTCAGTAAGCGAAAACGGTGAAAAATTAGAAATAAATATAATACTAACACAACGTTGGGAAATAATTGGAGAACATTTGTGTAGAAAATCAACGATAAACGAAGAGAACCGCGAAGAGAACAGGCACAGAGATATAATTTGTTAGACTTTATACGCTGATTGATGAGACAGAAAAAAATAAACATCGAGAAAAATACTAGTATTTTACGAGTTGAGTGCGATCGAGTTTTTGTCGACGTATTTATACGAGCGAGAATAACGCGACGAATTAGAAAATCAAATGAAACGAACAGAAAGCCTGTGAACTCTGAATAGCAAAAAATAAATAATAAAAAGTGAATAAGTTACGCTGCTCGACTGTTTTATCTGTCATTTACTTCCCGTGAACCTCATTGCAAATAAATGTCAATTGTCGCAAATTGAAAATGACGGATCAAATTTCGCGGCAGAAATAATGAAGCGTCCACAGAGTATCGAGATGCATTGTTAAATGTAAATAATATTTTATCGATCGGCAGCAGCCGAATGAAAAAAAGTTATCAGAGTTGAGCTCCGACCTCGTTCCTTCTCCGTTGACGTCGTCATGTTCGTGTCTTATGTAAACGCGGCTTGCTTTATTCCGGAGAATATCCCTTCGTAGTCGATTGAATCTTCGATACGTGATCCGACGATAAAACAAAGCGGACGAAAGATATTCACTCCTAGATATTGATGACAAAGCGCGAGTAAATAATCTCGATACATTCAGAAAAAGTAAACATGTCCAATTTTTACGCGGTTAAAGCACTGGTTTTTCCACCGGGCTATTTACTGCGAATTCGAGAAAAGTAAACTGAAAGTAAATAGATACCCGACATTTGTTGGCCAGCCAGTGAGCAAGTATTTCATGTCGAACACTGAGAGCGGGTACCGAGCGTTAAACGAGAATTAATTAGCGCTTGCTCGGCCCGATACTTCACTCGTAACGCTAAACTCGTAGAACCTTGCGTGCCAAACAACTGCCTGGCAACTTTTCGAAACTATCTTGCCGCTACGAAGATCAAAGGACCAAGCGCGCGTCCGAGGAATTTGAGGATCAGTAGTACGCGCGCGTATCAGTGGAGACCAGCTCGATCTCGATGCATTGCACCCATAATAACAGATGCATCACAACCGCGTCTGTTAACTTGTATCAAAATTTCGGAAAGACTGAAAATTCATCATCGATTATTCGGTACATTTTTGTTAATGTGCAATCGATAGAGATTTGACATCAATGCCGTCGACACGGATTATTGATGAGCTAGGAAATTTTCATTAATGGGCGCAATGAAAAATTAATCGTGAAGAAGATTAAACTCCATCTTTTATTGAGCACATTGCCGAAATATCGACAATTTATCGAACAGAATGCACGATACTTCAATTCATTTATTCGAAATACTTTGTAAAGTGCATTCAATTAGCAATTTCTTCATCATATATTTATCCTTTTCTTTAATTTATTTTCAATTTAGTTAGCCATTTTCCAGTTTCAAATTTAATCTCTTATCATTCTTTGCTACATGAAATCAAAGGACCGGACCGATGCGTATTTTGGAACAAATGGCCACTACAAAAGACGCGAGTACGATCCGACTAACGATACATCGCGAAGAGCTCATCCGCTCTTGTAGAAAATAAGCTAAAACAGAGGGTGGGCGTAGAGATCGTTGAAATTCTCCATGTTTTTCACCGCTTTCGAGTGGTTCGGCTTTTCCCGGTAAATAGCGAAGGAAGAGAGGATCAAAGAGCGCCCACTGCGATCTCCTCTGTCTCTCCGCTTCTTTGCCAATCTTTCGTCCCTCTTATTCGATCTTCGGCATCCTCTTATCATCCTTATCCCGCCCCTCCACCTCCGCTGCCTTGCCATCCCGTCCAAATATCGCGATATTCAAATACTATCTGGACATGGGATGCAGTCGAGTGTGGGAGGTCGGCTCTTAAGGAGAACAAGATCCCAAAGGATGCCTTTGAGCAATAGTTTCATTCATCCAATCACTTTTTGCTATTACCTATAAAAATTTACCATCTATCGAAGAAAGAGAGAGAAAAAAGAAAGGAGACGAAGAACGTCAGTTGAAGATCGCAGATGAACGAATTGCGCTGGAAAAATTCCGCGATCCGCGCTCGATTATGCGCTCGTCCATAGACGCGAATGGATTTCCCACGAGGGTATTTCAATCTTATGAAGACTATATTTCTGAGTTTCTTAATTTTTTTCTGAGAATAAGGAAGATAGGATATCTAGTCAAAACTAAAGAATTTTAATGTTGGAATGTTAACTTCATACACGCAAAAATAAGCGCTGATATTAAACATGTGGAAATAATTTCTTTTTATCCTTAATTATTACAACAGTTAATATTATACTCGACAATCGTAGTAACAAACTAAAATCATTCAATTCCAAAAGAATAATCTGTCCATATTTTTGCGATGTTGGTCGAGTGAGAATAACTTTCGTCTTCCAAGAGTATCGGATAAGTGAATACGATCTGTATTTGACATCCGAAACGTCTAAGGGGATCATTGCATCATTTTGCTGTTACGCACATATTATATCGCCGTCACTTTCTTCCAGGTGGGATTACTTCTTAAGAAAGGCGCCGATATTACGTTTCGGCACGTCAAGGAACTACGGGGGATAGCGCGGCGATCAACCGCGGGGAAGAGAATCCGATTGTGCGGTCGTCACAGCGCTCGGATCATCCAGATTCGGGAAAACCGGCATGACCGAAGCGGTTAGACGGACATAAACCTAACCGATGATGTACGGCTCTATGGTAAACCACCCGTGCATTAAGTGTACCTGCGTCCCATCCCTTCCAAAACCTCGCACCTTCAACCCCGTGACGTGCACGACCTAATTATTCGCGCATGTTTATGTGCACGCCACGGATATTACTCTGTAATTTTCGTTCTTGTTGAGTCTCTTCTTCAATCATTTAGCAATTTGAAATTCGGAAGCTGTCCTGTTCCAGTTTTTAATTGAAAAATATAAAATTTACCTCTCTGCATGAAAAACCAAAAGCTACGAAATATCTGCGAGTAACTACTGCAATATTAAATACATTTATAATTTGTATTCGACCGATAAAAACATCTAGATCGCGCAAAAAACAAATGTCAATTTTATTACGATTTCATATCTTGTTGACATTTCATTCCCTACGAACATTTATAATGGACAGATAAAAATCGGTACTTTAATTTCAATGGACTTCATGTCTCGCAGTTACATGTCAATTAAACAGGATTTACGTATTGTTATTTAAAAGTTAAATAATTTAAAATCACCAATCTCTCTCTCTCTCTCAATTAAATCTGGAAATAGCTGCGCTGTAAATTTTTTTAATCAGCATTATTAATCAGAATTCTGTAAATAAAATATATGTCAAATATTATTTTGAAATCTTTTAAAAATCAGATTTAAAAATTACATATCTTTAAAAACTAATGTCTTTAGATAACGTCAATAAAATGCAATAACGCGTTTTAACATCGAGCCGTTGAGGAGTAGATCAGTTTATGAGAGCGTAGGAAATATATACACGAGGTTAATAACCGACAATTTCCTATCTAAGAATCGCCTCCTCACATCCTCTCTCTCGTCGCTCATTGGGATGAGAATCTTAATAATCCGCAACGAGAGGTTTAACCCCGTAAAATTTAATAACATTTGATGCGCAGCGCTCGTAAATTTTATAACGTCGTATAAAGTACACTTCACTAAGCCAAGGAAAAATATGTCATCAAGTCCAAAATTGGTGCCTCGTTACGCAAGAAGGATATTCGTACTATTTAAACATTTCCGGAGACAAGTTTATGGTTATTCGCGATTATCCCATCGAATATCAAAGGAAATATCTGCACACTTTTACATTATTGAACTCGAACTTTACTTCGATAGTAATGTAACTCAAATCTTAATTAACAAAATTTTTTTATAAGGAAAGTAGATATCGAAACCCATATTGATCATCTTCTGATGTAATTATCTTTTTTTGCGGGAAAAAATTGTGGATTCGTTATTTATTATTAAAATGTTTTTCCATAACATACTGAAATCTAAAATTGTTAAAAAAAATTAAACGTATTTTATCATTAAAAAATTAATTAAATTTTCGGAAATATTTTGCTAATAAATCGTATCACGTAAAAGATGTTTAGCATGTATGAAAAATGTTCATGTATCACATATATGCAGAGAAATAGCAAAATCATCGTCGAAAATGGAATAGACACCGAGGAAGAGACACCGAATAGCATCAAAAGAATAATAGTTCGTTTTGAACCGCATAACTATGCTGGTTAAATCTCTCTCTCAATGAGCTTTTATCGTTTTTATCGGAAATCTCTCTTACTCGCGTACGTTATAAATTCCTCTTTTTTAAGTGTAGTTGCAAGTGCCTTTAATTCTCAATTTTACTCAATAAATCTAATATTTTGTTACACCTAATAAAAAAGTTTACAAAGATAGAAACTTAAAAAATTATATTAATTACTAAATACTTAATAAATACTTCAATAAGAATAGCTTCAATAAATTTCAAATAGCTTCAATAAGAAAAAAATTCAAGTCTATGACTCTGCAACTATCTTTCGTAAAGTTACATATACATTATCTATTTTTTATCATTTTCATCAGCGAGTCAAAATAACTATTATTTAATTTTGTTTAGGAATGTATAAATTTTGCATAATAACGAATTCAAGTAAAAATTGCATATCCACAGATTCTTCAATATTATATGTTTGTAGAAAAATTATAATAATTCTAAGCATAACTATATTTAACCGCGAGCATGTGACACGCAGTGCAATTAATTCAACGCGTCGAAATTTCCAAAATTACCGGCACGACACGTTGCGAAATACATGGTGGGCACGGCGTAGGACCGAGAGAGTACTTCGTCGTTGAGGAACAATAGCTCGTTTGGGGTCGCGTAGCTATGCAATGTATGACGTATCGCCCAATATCCTTGGTACACGGCAGCGGAGAGCTGCCGGATGGTTCCTACTTGCCTTCGGGTCCCGCAACTCTCGGTCGGCAGCCGTCGCCCCTTTCCCGCGGAATCCTGAGGGGCGTGCGTGTAAGTGGCTGCGAGCGCGAAATTACGCGCAAGATGGCTAATTAATCTGACAAATCTGAACGCAGCCTGTGTGCTCTAATCGCGTCGTGCGCATTAATTCACGTGTTCAATCGTTTCGTTCGCGGCGATCCCGATCATGCGCACGCTTCTTTTTCATTGCGCGATGCGCAAGAGTATGATCTTAAAGTCAAACGCGAATCAGTTCATGAACATATATTGTATGATTTTTGTGTCATTTGTATACGTTGATAATAATTATAATCTAAAGATCCATGACGCGAAAATCATGTTTAGCGTACAAATGAGTATCAAATGCTCAAAAGGCTAAAACGTCATCGTAGATGCTGCAGATATCGCGGTTCACACGTAGTTAATTGCATATCCATATACGCGACAATTACAAACGGGCATTGTCAGTCATGTCAGTAGTAACTGCTAGCATTGCGCCAGTCAGACTTGATCGCGCGGTGTAACACCACTTTGTGGCGAACGGCATCACTGACCCAACAGTGGTGAGAACATATGGACTGAATATCGTTAACAATGAATAACGGATGCAGGTAACTAGACAAATGTCCGTCTTCAGATATTAATATCTAGCATTAAATTATAATGTCTTTACGTAACTGTCTAAAACATGTACGAAAATAAATATGTTGACGCATAATTTTTTTTTAAACACATGGAAAAGAAAAAAAAGAGGCAAAACTTGATATTTTGCTTTCATAAAATTGTTTTCTAAATGAAAGTTTTTCTTCCTGGTTTTTTCCTGCTAATTTTTCTTTATTTGTTTTTTATATATATATATATATATATATATATATATAACAAATGCTATACTTAATATATATATATATAACAATTAATATATAACAATTTGCTATACTTAATATATATATAATAATAATAATATATATAATAATATATATATATATAAATGAAAGTTTTTCTTCCAAAATATTGTGTAGGATATTTCTCTTTGTATTTTAAAGTCACATATTTTTAAATATCTTAAAAATAAAGAAAAATTAGCAGGAAAAAACCAGGAAGAAAAACTTTCATTTATATATATATATTATTATATATATTATTATTATTATATATATATTAAGTATAGCAAATTAAAATAACATGCAAAACCAAATGTTAAGTAAGATGATAATTATACATTTCTTTACGAGAACTGTCCAAAGGAAACTTGCGGTATGCACTCATAGTTCGCGCTCACTCATGGCACGTAGAAATTTGCATGATTCGCGATAACGAGGTGCTGAGGAGAGCTTGTTTGAGAGAACGTTAGGAGGAAATTTTAGAGAGCCGTAATCACCACTGGCTTTGCCAGTATAGCCCGAAATCGAATCGTGGATTACTCACTCGCGCTAAGTTATAATCCGGTTTCATTATTACCTTACCAAATATTCTATTCGACCAAATAGTTCATTCGTACAGATATATGTCTGCTGTGCAGACAAACATGATGCAAAGTTCACCACACGTTAAGGACACCTTTTAATTAATATTAATATATAAATTTTGAAACGCGCGCGTGATTGTAGTAACCTGTAAGACGAGTGCAATTGCGAATATATTACTAATTTTCTATTGTTATTTTCGTCAGTAGAATAATTTTGTTGAAATATTTAAATATTTGACCAGATACAAATCTAAAAATAATTTTGTTGGATCATCAAAATAATTATGTAAGACGCCCAAAATAGTTGCTAGAATATCAAAATTTTTTGCAATATTATCATCATGTTTGAGTGTCCTACATAGTTACTTTTGATGGTCTAACAAAATTATTTTCAGATCTGTATCTGGCCAAATTTTTAGATATTTCAGCAAAACCGTTCTTTCCGTGATGACAATTATTTTCGTCAGTTGCAAAATTTTATTTCATTATTCATTTTATCATTGACTCAATGTTTAAAAATTATGAATTTCAAAGAACGACAGATGTATGGATCAATTTTAGCAAAATTGAATGAAAAAGAAAAAGCATTTACTGTTTTCGAGATAATTATTTACATGGAAAAAACGATTTTACTGAAATATCTAAACATTTATCCAGATACAGATCTAAAAATAATTTTGTTAGACCATCAAAAATAACTATGTAGAATGCTCAAGCATGATGATAATGCTGTAAAGAGTTTTAATATTTTAGCAACTATTTCGGACGTTCTACTATAATTAATGGTCCAACAAAGTTATTTTCAAATCTGTATCTGGTAAAATTTTTAGATATTTCGGTAAAACCATTCTTTCCGCGTGTATACCTTTCTTTGCGGTTATTGAACTCTTGCCAATCGTATATAATTTACCAATTCTTTGCGTTCTGGTATTTTTGTTTAATGGATATGCAATTAGGAGCATATTAACTATGAATGATGCTATAAAACGAAGTGACGTAAAACGAATAGCAACAGTAAGACGATCCTACATACAATGTTGGATTAGTCAATAGTTATTAGCGTAAATTGTAGAACGGTTCTCTTAGTAAAGACTAAAGACTGAATTCATTTGCAAGATTAATGGAAGAGAGTACTGTCCTTGCCTATAGTATTGTATTATTTCACCTACACATACTGCAGAGACGATGAATGCACGCGAATAATTTAGTCGACAGTCAACTCGCAGCTGACAGACGTCAGTAGTAGAAACTTATACATAGTCAGCCGATCGGTGTTTTCTGACAAGTCATATCCGTTAGTGAAACAAAAAGAAAAATCGATTAGTATTGGCATTAACTCGATGGAATTTCTATTTCAAAGAAAGTTTTAATTTAAACAAACAACACTATTGCTACTCGCCTTTTTCAAATTGAATGAAAATCATTCCCTATTCAAATTCCGTAAAAAATATTTCCTATGTAACGAGGAAATGGGATTAAAAAATCAAAAAGACTCGTACAATGATATGCAATATAAAAATATATCATTGTATATAAAATTTATAAGAGTGTAATAGATATTAATCATTGGCTAGATATTGGTACTCTCAAATTGTGGATTGTGCACGTTGCGTTTCACCGCGTAAGCAAAAAAAATTTTTTTCGTGCGATTACAATCGAAAAGGCTTGTTTTACTGGGACCTTTATATCAGTCTCTTTATCACAAATTGCACCGGGTAAGACTACAGGAGGAACAGCACGCTGACAAGTTTGAGAAGCGACATACGGAGCGTGGGCGGTGAGCGTGTCAGGTTTCATCGTGCATCAGCGAAACCGGAACGACGCGACGCCCGGCGCCGAAAGCCGGACAAAGGCGAGAGTCAGAGAGAAAGGATCAGATAGAGAAAGAGAGATAGACGGAGGGATAGAGGACCGATCGGGAGTATGTCCGAGCACTCGATGTTCGCCCGGACCTTCGACGGTGACCTGACAGCATACGGCAGTGGATGCTTCTCAATGGACGGACGTTCGAGAAAGGCCGCTAGATGAGGGTGAGAGAGGGGAAAGAGCAAGCAGGGAGGGGAAGAGGGGATTCGGGACTTCGGAAGCGGACCTACAGAGCCCGCTATGAGGCTGGTTATACACTACGGGCGTCCCGTTGCTCGTTAGCGCCGGTAATTGTCACTTGTTAGGTGCCACGTCCTTCCTCTCTACATCTCCCTCTTCTGCACACTCTCACCCTCTCTCTCTCTCTCTTTCGCTTCTGGTTTGCGCGCAACCATCCTTTCCCCTCTACCGGACAGATCCAGCGACTCTCGAAAAGCACGGGCGAGAGCTTTTTCGAAAGCACTTCACTGTCGAAAGCTCCGAGACCGATTCGAGACCGACGAGTTCTTCTATTTACCCATACCACTGTCGTCGCTACAACCTGCTACCTCTTCCTTCTCCGTCCCACACATACACGGTCTCGCTTGTTGCTGCAACAGCCGCGCGAAAAATTGCGCGGCCGAGAAAAGTGGGCGCCGCTCGCGGCGACTTTTGTTCATTCGAGGACGCCGATCGATTAACGTCGAGCACCTCGTCGTCAAAGTGTTTGATTTGTCGAAGGAATGTTAACTCATTCGAGAAGTGCGTGGAAGATGAGGGGCGGGGTACGGAGAGTGTTACCGCGATCGAACTTACTCGACAAGATCGACAATAATGCTCGGAACTCGCGCCACACCTGCGAGATGATGGGATATACAACAAGTTAATCTCGGCGGGTGGTTGAGAGACGTGCTGCTATAACATTGGGATGATAACATAATACGAGTTTCGTACCTAATCAATGAAATCCAGAATATCGTGTAGCGAATGAAAGATTCGATCGATCGAGATGATTACAAGTATTATAACAGTTAAAAGTGTGAATTTTTAAAAAATCGACCATTACATTGAACCGACTATTATGATTGAAATAACAGTATAGACCGTATTATTAGTCTAAAAGTAATATTTGAGATGGATCGTTCATTTGAATTTACCGAGAAGAAAGTTTCACCCTCAGGGAAAATTGCGTGATTCCATAATTTTTCATCGCAGACTCTTTCGGAATGAATTTCCGACTGAATGTGGAACGCGATTTCCTAAAGCTCTCGTCGCTCTGCAATGTAACGATCTGTACGACAAGCGAAAACAGCATTTTTCAAAAGAATCTCGTTCACTCGACAAAGTAGCGTTGCATAATCTCTACGAAGTAGAATTAGGCGGGTTTAGGCCTTTTTATTATTTTTTACGTCGCGCATACGCGATGCCAGCGATATAACAAATGCCAGAAAGAGATCAAGAAAGGGAAAAAAGAAATGTAATTTCCTATTATATTTTTGAAGCAAATTGTTTCATGCATGATAAAACAAATGAGACACACGTAAAGTTTTTAGGAATAATCACGTATATATTCGTTGCAATATGTGTGTGTGTGTAAAATTTATCTAGAAAAAATATGATAAAAGAGAGTATGAAAAAGAAAAATTGGAGGTAAAAAATATGCAAATGTTTTACCTGCTATATGTTATATTTGTGCATATATTACGTCATGATATTATTACTCACCAAAGTAAAAAGAGTGCTAAATAATCAAAATCGACATTTTTTAAATAAAAACTGCAGAATCTCGTAAGCTTTTTTTTTACGTGAAAGTGAGAAAAATTGGTTACACCACATATCGCGTAAAACTACCTTACATTGGCATTTTCAAAATATGTGCTTCGTTCGATTCGATTATCAAATACGCACAGGTTTATGCAAAATAAATATATACATTTTCAAAAGCGCGAACATGATCGACGCGAAAAATTAGTGATAAATATTCACGGGCTCATGCGTAACCGCGTATCTTCAGTAAACATGAAACACAATTCTACATTGTATCGATATATTCAGCGTGCTTTTCTGTTTATATTGCCTTAATGGAAAAAGCATGCCAAATAAAAAATAATTCAACGCGCATCGTTTCGTCATATGCGCAATCATGCAATCGTGCGAACGATAATTGTCATCGCGCGACTATGCTATTAAAATCCGTGGGATAAAATAGAGATTGTTTGCGAAGAAATTTTTTTACACAAAATTTTTTACGCTATGCAATTTTAACGTGAAACCATGACTGATGAGTATATAATATAACGAACGATTATAAACATGTGATTTAGTGGTATGAGACAATAGAGAACTCACATTTTTACATGATTTTCAATAAAACATATACGCAAACATCAGCTTTCAAAATGCACTTTATTTTCTTTCTCTTGTCTCTCTTTTTATATGAGATATTCGAGATAGTTCAATTAAATATAATATTTTATAGTATATATAACAACGCGAAACACCAGGCAATGCATCGACGAGTTTATTTAATAAATCTGTCTCAGCGTCATGCAAAAACGCGCCTCAGAGGAAATTCGCGAAACGTTTATCTTTCAAAAAAAAAAAATGGGAAAAACCAGTGGAAAGAGAACTGACGATGTATCCGAACCGGCTGAATCGATAAACCACTAATACCAATCACAGACGGACATAATTATCAGATCAAGTTTTGAAGTAACAGGAGATAAAACGAAAGAGCAAATTCAGTTGGATAGAAATATCAGCAGATGGAATATACCGATTATTCACAGATATAATATAATTACATTTCACAGTATCGCCTTTTCTCAGACATGCACATATCTGTATATCTAAAAGGCTGAATAAATAATAAACGAATATATAGAAATAAGATGAAATGGCAGGGAAAACGACGGGAGAAGCAGCAGATTGTAAAACTCGCCGGAAAAGAGGACGGCAAACGCTATAAATTATAAATTAGCAAAACGGATTATTAGAAGCGCAAGATTAACTATTTTATGTGCCATCACTACAACCTGCGCGATCTTGCACAGGGAGGGATACTAGCAGATGAACAAGAGAGCAAGCCGTACTTCGTTAGTTGTCGTTCCTCTCTGCCGTTTCCGCGCCGACCTCCTCGCGATCCCTGCCGCACACGGGGGTAGCGTGTTTAAACGCGAAATCGCGCCATTGTCGCTCGGGGTACTTATGCGAACACGCGCTCGTAAAACATTCCAGTATTTGGCCAGTTTCGCGCCCGATTTCGCCAACACGTTCGCCGCGCCGTGTATCGCCAGCACACGCCACGCGGAAAATCACTCGGCGCCGGCAGGAAAATGCATGCGACAATGCGGAAGGGAAAAGGGAGGGTAGAATCAGAAGGTGGCGGGGCGACTGACAATCGTCGTAATCATGGTAATGTACGCGCCGGGTATTCCGGTAATTAACATAGAAGTGACGCGGAAGCACAGGCAGATCGAACGGCTTTATCCGATATTACAGCGACTCGCATGAAATCGCGATAAATTCTGAAAACGATAAGGCCCGAACTGCACTGAGAAAAAAAAACTGTTGCTTCAATTGAAGTGTTATCATGGGATGCCAAAAACATAAGTAGTTCATTCAATTGTATTATTAATAGACCCAATATTTGGATTATTAAAACAATGATTGAATTATTGGTTTAAAAATGCAGACATTGGGTCTAATAATAATA
>NJRP01000056.1:944297-976509 GCA_003063835.1 Aphaenogaster floridana
GTGATACCACTTTAATTGAAGCAACAGCTTTTTTTCTCAGTGTGTCCATTTCTACCAATATAGATTAATTTTAACCTCTCCGGGGCCGGAAGCCTAATTTTAGGTTTCTGGCGATTTAAACTAATTTTATTGTATTTATGGGCTTAATAGTATTAAAGTTTCTTAAAAAAATGATTGTCTATCTCGATACTTCAATAGCTGCGACTCCGGAGTGGAGGAGCGGAAGTGAGCCCTAACGCGGTGGCTGGCGCGCCGGCAAACGCTTTCTAACGGCTGCGCACACACGTAAAGACAATATTTTTTCACGATAGTGTAAAATAGTGTTGTAAAAACTAAAGATCTGTAATCAAAGATACGCCATTAGTCGTACATGTAAAGCGATCGACAGCAATATGCCCTGATTGCGACGTGCCTCTTTGCGTTATACCATGTTTCAAAATTTATCACACAAGGCAAAATTATTAGATTTACCGGTATTCACCAGTGGTATTCACAGAATACCGAAAACACTATTCGTTTGGCTAAAATTACTTATTTCACACATTGTGCATTTATTTCGAAATACATTGATATTACTTTGTATAATGACTTTTTACTGCTTCATACCTCACAAAGTACGACATAATTATGTTTTTATACATGTTTTTCAACAAATTTTTTTCTTTTATTACAAATGACGTTAAACAATCATTTTGACAATAAACAATAATATAACATTCAAATACAGCAAAAAAAAATGACCCGTAAAAATTTTGTCTCCCGGAAGCCTAATATTAGGCGCTTGAGTGGCCCCGTCTTTTTCGAAGTTCAACCCACTGACAAGGACAAAAATGTTCTAACACTAAAACTAAAAAAGTCGTCCAAAAAGGGGCCGGTCCTGTAGAGGTTAATCTGGGTTTAACTTACTCTTTATCTTTTTCTAATTCTTAGAACTAGAGAACGAGAGTAAGTTAAACCAAGATTAAAGTTAATCTACATGGTAAAAATGGACATAAGTGTCGCACGATACAGCATGCGTTGACAAATTTAGTAAATTCTGTGTCGATTCGATTTCAGATATATACCTGTCTGGTATTATGCTAAATCCACCGGATAAATTTACCTGACTTTTGCGACGGTCGCACGAGGGATGACGATGCGAGGAAAGCATATGTTTTCAGTTCTCTCTCTCTCTCGCCTCTTCATCTCCTCTCTCGCCCCGTAATTCGGGATTATTCGTGCGTGGCCCGCGATGACCGCACGCATAATAATTACCGCGATGCCGCGATGGAGTACGTTTTTGTAATTCAATATTTAGGGTCGCGCACCGCGTCCCCGTCGGGCGGAGCATATCCGGGGCGTAATTTTGCATTCAATATGGTTCACCATCGTCGGCACCATAAATTATCGCCAGATAGATTCATACGCTGCTGAGAACTCGACACGAGCGACGACCGCAATAATGAAGTCGCGAGATGATTTTCGATTGTTTTTCACGTCCATGGCTCGAAGCGATTCCAATTGCGACATTTACTCCGATTTAACGCGAAAAACTTGAGTAGTTTTCCGTGTTGGATTAAAAGCAAGGAAAAAGTATAAACCTCGGTGAAATAAGTAACCCATAAACTCCACGAGATGTCTAAGACCGTAAAAACTGCTGTAAGAAATTCGAAGAGAGTCATCGAAAACGACTGCGGAAACATTTACAGGGCTTTAAATTTATCATCGATGGACTTCGGTGAAATACGACGTACTTAATGTCTTCAGAAATATTTGTAACTTCCGCGTATTGGGACCATATAAAATCGATTCGGTACAGCTGTATATTTTCTCCGCGGGATAGGAAACTGCTTCCGATGAATACATATATATCCAAATCTATACCTTCAAATCTAACAAGAAGTATCCGGGAAATAGTTGATTACGCGGAAAATATGTAAAATCGCGCGATATTTATTCTTAACCCATGCAATAAAAAACTAAGCGCGTTCCGCAATTGTTATTTCCGCAATTGTGTATTCAAAAAGTTTTAAAGAGTTATAAGTTCAAGAAACATGCAATTTCTCTTGTCATCTTTAAACTTTCTTAAATCAGAATTATGCTCCATGATACGCATTATTTACTATGCGCTACACATATATGCTCCAATATATTGAGACTTGCGCGACTATATGTACGCCGTGAATTCTCTATGAAGGGGCGAAGGAGTCCACCGTGAAAAGAAATCCTTAGATAAATGCAAATTCGACTCGTGTACGTGCACGCGAGCACACAATTGCACCACGACAGACATGCATTTTATGCGTTTTCGAGGGACAGCCTCAATCCCGGCGCGCAACAACTTGGGATAAAAGTTCTGCATTTTCCTCCGTGTAGCCGCCTGCCCTCTCCTCGATGCTACATAACCCGCCCATAACAGTGTCTCGTCCAAGTAAAATACTCGACAGACAGTAAGTAAACACGCGAATGGGCTAGATTGAATTTGTGAATCCGCAGGCACAAGCATCCGCAACGGGAATTTTTGCGCACTCGGATGGGGATAACCGTCGGCTAAAAAATTCGCGAAGATAGAGAAATTCAATAGACGACACACGCAAGTGACGGGAAAACGAGAAAAATTATTATATCATTAATAAGTGAGATTAGGACCGACGAAATTATTATATCATTGTTACTGTTATGAAGTAAATGGCGAAATTAATTAAAGAATATTTAGTACATAATTCTTTCCTTGTTACAGATCGTTTTATTCTGACGTATAATTAAAAATCGCAATTTGCGTCTCTTTGGAATTTAAGAGGCTATTCCGTGAATTAACCAGTTTCGATTCTCTTGAACGAAAGTACGCGTTTGTCCATGCGAACGCGAAAAAGGTGCCACGGTTCGCGCGGAGGCCGGTGCATTACATTATCAGCAGGGTGTGTAATTAATTGTTGACGATAAACTGTAACGTACGCGCTCAATTGCAAACTGACCGAAACATCGACAGTTTGTCAGCCGGATGTGGGTCGCCGCAATAATTTCTGACGTGTTTCGCGCGTCGCGCGCCCCGGCAATAACGTATCGTCCCGACGTAAAACGGATCCGCGCGGCGTAATGCCGACAAATCGAGGTGTGTAAAGCGTAATTGATCATTAGTGACAAATGACTGTCAGCGACTCTATCGTGGCGCAGGCCGTCGACCTACGAAACATTGCCGTTAAATATGGCGATTTGTCAATTTTCCGCTCGCAGTTGCGCGAAAACGCGTCCCTTACGTGATCGACGACTCCCGCGTGTATTTCCCTTTTTTTTTAAAACTAATTTCGACGACACGATTACCGCGATCGATCACCCCTTACCGCGAGCTAATTAAATTATCGCCGATTAGCGTATCGCCGTCTGTCGACTCGTTACATTCGTATGTCCATGTGCTTTTGCAGAAATAGCACAACTTAAATCTAAATAAATAATATATCTAAAGATTCGTGTACTCTCTCTAAATTTTTTGGAGTGAATTGAGTGAAAATTCACTCCAAATGAATGAAAATACTGCCACTCCGAAGTGGCAGTATTTTCACTCTTTGGAGTAAGATTTCACTCTAAGAAATTTAGAGAGTACACTGTTAATTCCTTTGGATCATTTTTAACTATTCTATAGGTCGCCACTGCTCCTACTCAATATGTTGTTAATTTCGACACCTTGTTTTAGTTAAATTAACGACAAATGTATTCATTTTGACACACACATGGTTAAATGTTAACCAATGTTTTAGTTAAAATGACGACATGTTGGGTAGGAGCAGTGGCGACCTATAGAATAGTTAAAAATGACCCAAAGGAATTAACAGTGTAAATGGGATTTAATAGAAATTATAGAAATATATGAATAAATTAATAGAATTAATAGGGAATTAATAGAAATATATGACATATTCGAAATATGTTTCTGCAACTAATTTACCAAAACAATTTTTGCATTTTTGGTGTTTAGTTTCGCGATCGACTTTGGATGGTGCGTGTCAAGTAGAATCCCTGTGTTAAATCCACGAAATACAGAATTACAAACGTGTCGCTCGGTGCAGATTATTTTCATCACTTCGCGCGACTTCCACGAATCGGTCGGGACAGACGTGACGTCTAAAGAACATACGGTGACCTCGAGGTCATGTACTTTTCGGGTCACACGAGGCCAAGTAAATCGACCATCGCACAAATAAACGAAAATACCGACTAATCTCGCGACGATACAAGCCAGATCGATCAACAACCGCGAATTAACTTATTTTATGGTTCGATCCTCGCGTTACATGAGATATCGCTCGTACACGTGTTCGTGCACATATTATATAACGTTGTCGTCGTCAACGAATTCATTTATCGCGCTCTTTCGTTCGATATCGGAGACAGATAGGCGATCCAAGAAATTTCATTCTCGTGTTTGCATTTTCCATTTATACACAAAAGCGACACATTCGATCGCGCTAACGCTTCAACGTGAAACGTAACGTGCATACACGGATTTTTGGGCTAATTCTTTCGGTTTTCTATAATACCAACATTCGTTGCACACGAATCTGAAACGTTGGAGGAGAATAGGGGATCGATTCGATCGCGTATTTCGCGATTCGAGCGAGATTAGACGGTTGACGAACGCGACTGTTTGGGGATTATTCGTCGAGGGACGAGCACCAGGCTTTTACATACCATTAAACAAATGCGGCCAATTTGGCCCGTAGCAATGAAATAAACATTAATGCGAGCGGATATCGACTACGTTTATGACCAACGAATTACGCAATTACTGCCGGCAACGTCAAATTAAATAACTGAGTGCGCTGCAATGCTAATTATAAAAATTTAATACCTCCAATGCGGAGTTTCGCGAGACGCAAAGCCGGACCCTGCATCTTGCACACAATTCTCTCGTCGGCAGGTAAAACGATTTCGACTTTTTATATATGAAGTCTTTGTCGCGATTTCAACGCGTTTTAATTCATCCTCTGATGAGGCTCGCGTGACTCACGAACGAAGGCAGATTTCTTCCTCGCGTTTCGAGGTAGGTGACGGATTCGATGGAAAACAATAGTAAAAGGAAAACAATAAGTAAATATACACTGAGAGAAAAATTTATGATATTTGTGACTATAATTAAAAGTAAAATAATTATGGTTAAGTAATTATAGAACCGGTTCCAATCATAATAATTAACTATAATAATATAGTTAAATTATGGTATTTGTAACTATTTTTTGTTATTATTACTAACATTGTAGCAGTAAGAACTATAAAAATGGTGCACCTAACCATAATTATTTAACTTTTAATTATAGTCACAAATATCATAAATTTTTCTCTCAGTGTATACCGAATATGTGAACAACATAGTACATAGAGAATCAGGCTATTTTTCGGTCGGGCTGGATCTTTTTTACCTAATAATATTTTTATCGCGTGAATTTATTTATATACACTTTAGAGCTCAGCCAACTACTAAAAGGGAAAAACTTGTCTGTGCGTTTCATTAGGAACGCGGACACGTTTCTCGCCAGTTTCCGCTACGAATAATATTCCGGATTCCGGAGATCCGTCGCCGGGGAGGCGATCGTCTTTCTCGCGCCGAGATAAAATATTCCCTAAGACGATTCGCACGAAACTGCGAGGCAGATTCGCAGCCGGAGGACAGAGGGGTATCGGATGGCACGCGCCCGGAACGATCCAGCCATCGAAGAGATTTACGAATCCACAGTGAATCGGCCGAGTAATAAGCTTACGTGCGACGTGAATTATTGAAGGGGACGTACGGGCAATAAATGTGCGCGTTTTCGCGATGTATCGTTAATCGATACGCGCGGGATGCGTCGCGGCAGAAAATTCAGCGGCGGGACTCGCGAAAGAATAATGGAGAACAATATAAATATTAATACGCGGCAATTAAAAGCTGAATATTTCATCCCTCCGCGGTGAAAGATACGTGGGGACGGGCAACGCTCGTTCTCCCGATCGGGATTTTTCTCCGATTTCTTACGGAGAAAAGGAGGGGAATATTTCTAAAATTGTATCCATAAACTCGCGCAAATCGAAAATTGATGCACAATTTTGCGCCATTCTCTGTTTTCAATCGAGAACCGAGCAACGTCGTCTACGATTCTTGTTGACATTTCAATCGGGCAATATTTATTTGGTTATCGGCCTCAACGTGTTCTATGTGAAATCAAAACCTAATCTTTTGAGTGCGAATCCCGCGACGTTACAGTTCGTCTAAAATATCACGGTGACTAACCTAATCGCAGTATCGCGATTAGGTCCGGTATAAAAATGTCACGTCGTTTATAAATAATCTCGACAAGGACGACTCATCCTCGTTCCCAAAGTTCTCTCCCGCCGGGATATTCGCGTGTTACGTGTCGCAATTTCAAATTATATATTACGATCAAGGGCGTCCGCAGGATTTTTTCCAAGAGGGGCATGATTCAAAATGTTACTTACAGAATTAGAATATTTAATCTCGACAAGGACGACTCCTCGTTCCCAAAGTTCTCTCCCGCCGGGATATTCACGCGTGTTACGTGTCGCAATTTCAAATTATATATTATGATCAAGGGCGTCCGCAGAATTTTTTCCAAAAGAGGCATGGTTCAAAATGTTACTTACAGAATTAGAATACTTAATAATTTCAAATTTATGCACCTTTTGTTGAAAATTATACACCTAATCCTATGGATTAGAGCAGAGATCGACAAGCACAACTTGCCCTTCCTTTATTCAAAGGGAGAGCAAATACTTAATTTTTTGCTAATTCTAGGAGGGAGAGCAAATGCCCCTCTTGCCTCTCCCCCGCTATGGACGCCCTTGATTACGAATATACAATCGAAAAGCTCCATCGCGATCGCGGTCGCGGGGTTTAGGTTAGAATGACGCTCGCGACACTTTTCACTGTCGTCGCGGCCTTGACACTCAAAGGATTATAGAACGCGACGATCGATCTCGCGCGCGGCGAGAGTTCGTCGTCCTTGCCGTCTCGCGGAGGGGAGGGATATCGTAACGATCCCGCCGGTGACACGCGGACGTCGCCGGTGAGAAAAACGGAAGGATTAAACGCTGATATATTTACATGATCGACGTGTGCTGCGGTCTGGTCGGCTCGCCGGCATTGTGGTGATGGTGGTTGTTGCTGTTGCGGTTGCTGCCGCCGCCGCTTAATCCTTGCACCTGTGCACTAGTCGCGATAGTAGTCCTCGCCGGCTGCCGGCTCGCGCTATCCTTCAGTATCTTCGTCGCACTTAACGGCATGGCTGTCACGCACATCGTTCCGCGCGCGGCCGCTGGTATCACCTCGCCGATAGCACACACACCGCGAGCTGGTGGGCCCGACACCCCGCGCGACGGAGGGTACGCGATCTCTCAGCTCGGCCAGGACATCCGGGCTAACGGCGCCGACGACGACGACGACGGCGATGGCAAGGACGACGCGATCTTAACGCGACGTCCCACGCGACGCGACGGTGCACGAGACGGTGTACGCCCGCTCGGACTCGCAGATCCACCCGTGCCGATAGCGAGCATCTAACGTGGACGTGGATGCGCTCGACGCCAGGAAGCAGAGGTGAGCCGCGGGAAGGAAGCGTGTTGCGCACGGGCCGCGACGACGAGACGAGCCTCTCCGCGTCCGCACGACGATCCACGCGCGCGTGTCAATAACGTATACCTCTCCCGCACACGCACCGTGTATAACGCTCGCAACGCTCGCAGATCCCACCTCGTGGCGCGCCGCGGGCCTACTGAGTGACTGATTGACTGAGTGACTGCCGCGAGCCACGAGCCGCCCTGCGTGGGTGCACACGCGGTCTCTGCCGAGCGACGGGGCTGGCGGCGCGTCGGTTGGCCCGATCCAGGGGCAAGCCCGCGTGGTGGGGGTAGCGCGAGCCAATAGGGCGCCGCGCCCGCCGGAGCGACCCTTCGCGAGTCACGGTCGGCACTTGGTCGCGAGCCGTCGCGCCGTGCGTTTCGCATCGTCTCGCGCGCCGCGCCGCTCACCGAGGGTTCAACTTCCCGTCTTGGAGCTGGAGGAGCGAATCTCACGTATCGCGCGCGCAGATCTTTCAGTGTCGCGAAGAACGGGAATAAGTACGCGAGATAGAGATTCAGTGTCCTTGGCGATCGAGGGGCATCCCCTTCCTCGAAAATTCCTCGATTCTCTCTCCTGACACATTCGCGCGTGTGATCGATAATTTGGGAGGCTCTCGGAGCGAGGGAGTCGGGTTGTATACACCGATATACGAGCGAGTGTGATCTGGGAATATTGCCGCGCGAGTAACTTCGATTCCGAGATGCCGAGTTGTATTTCGTATCACGATACGTTCCGCAATCCACCGTGTGCTCGAAACGTCGATAGTGCCAGTGTATCCGCTCTATATAGATGTGATCGATTGACTCTTCTCAATTACGCGATCTGGTTCGGCATAGTGCAAGTGACTTGAATCCGTAGATAATTCATGCCCTTTGCTTCCACGTCGCGTGCTTTAGTCTCGTACTTTTTGACGATCTATAACGGGCATATACACCTCGGATTTTTTTATTTTCGTCGATACAGTCATACGTTTGAAAATGTTTCTCTAGCACACTATCGGAACGTTTCCCGAAAATATACACTCTCATTCATTTTTACTCTCTTCGTCGATAGTGCTTGTGACTCGTAAAAAAATTGTCTACCTCTCGAGGATTCATCAAAAACGTTATTTTCTATGAATTTTTATGAATGTCATATCGATATTTATCGATATTTATTGCGATTGGATACGAAAAAAACTCTGTCGTTCCCTCAACACGTGAAAATGATTGATGTCCCGTTGATTGACAGATACACGTGTCATCCGCGTTAAAAGTGCTCTTCACGTCGAATTTTACCTGGTTTTCCGATTCAAATGTTACTTGCACGGCTACGGCGGTACGTTTCGTCGTCGTTACGATCGCAGCTTTACGAGCCTCGTCCCGTAAAACTTTTTATCGTTCCATCAATCGTTGAATATACGTTCTCGCGTGGTTTAATGGATGTCCATATCGTTAAAAAGTCGGACATTGAGCTTAAAAATTTACAGTATTGTCGAGGCACGGAGATTTAACGAGAAAACAAGAGACGAAATGGAGAGAACTTTTTCTGCAAATGTGACTTCTTGCATTTAAATTAACACTATTAAACGACGAGATCGATTTATGCAAATATGAGAAGTTGTTGCGTACAATCCGTCGCGATCAATCGTGAGACTGAAGAGACAAAATTCTACTTTTTTTTTAGCGAGCATACGAATTTCGATCTTTGTTTTTCCTCGAAAAAATATTTGTCGTTACAAATGTCGCGTTTCGTGACGGAACGCGACGATTACACGTCGTGAACGATTGGCACTTGGCACAGCAATTTGGATCTTCCGATAAATTTTTCACGTTCCGTTCTCTAGATTTTCGCGATACAAAAAAAAAGGCGAACGGCAGCAATATTCGCGTGAGGCCCGGCTGCCTCATGGTCGTTTTGATTTATAGCTTGAGGTGCATTTTCATGCATGCAATTTATATTCGCGATTCCCATATGCGAAAATATCTCCGGAGATATTAATTCCGCGATTTCTATGCGCCTCTGCGACGCATGATCGGCCGCGTCGCTTTGTGAACGCCGATTGAAATGTAAATGGGAAAAGGATATCGATAACAGAGCCGTGTTCGCATACCACGTGAGAGTTTTTCCCCTGCGATCATTCGTGCGTCCCCCTATTGAGAAATGGTAGCAGCATGATTAAAGTTTACATCAAAGAGCCACGATGCTTTACAAATTCCGTTATCGATTATTTAAAATTAATTAAAACTTTTTGCAAAATTAATATATTTAATTTTACCACTAATATGATAGAAAGCTATTTAAGAGAATTTCTTACATTCTTTTTAATCTCTTTCTGGTCGGATTTTTTCCTGCAGAAAAATGTTAAGTCCTTTTGATCCTTTATTCCTTTGAACAATAATAAAGATGAAATACATAAAACACATTTTTTTTTAACGGAATTCTATACTGAGTACTACAATAAGATGTGGAAGTACAAAAATAGAATTTCAAAGCTCCCAGAGATAATTACGTAATAATACCGACATCAAAGAATTATATGAATACAATAAGCGAACGAATTACGCGGCTGCCCGCAATTTTCCGGAACTTGAGTACAATAAAGATCTCTGCTTAGCTCAGAATGCCGGTGTCTATCCTAGTCACTTCACGATCGCTCATCCGAGCCGAGTACAAGCGTCCGAAAGAAATAATTCGGGATCCATCGTACTCAACGACGGCACGAAGCGAAATAAATTACAGGACAAGCCCGATGTCCGTAATCAATGCTTGTGAAATGTCAAATGCAAGTCCTTGCAGGTTTCGTCAAGACCCAGCCGACGCATCTGGACGGCGACATCGCATCGGCAGATCTGTGTGTACCTGCCAGGACACGCGGCCTCTCTTTTCCTCTTTCTCTCTCTCTCTCTCTTTTTCTCTTGCATGTTCCGTTTTTTTTTCTTCAGAAACGCGCACGCACGCCGGAGCTGACCAGGTGCGGATTTCCAGACCTCCGGATGCCTCGCGACCTCCGCTATCCCCCTCCCTAAATGCGTCTTTCACGACCCAGTAGATCGTCCTTTACCGCACACACGACCCCTCTTTATATCGCCTATTAACTTCGGCGCTCCACAATGTGTCTGCCCCGCGTCTCGCCAGATCTTATCGTACAGGCCTATCGCCGGCGGCGAAATTGGATTTGACGGGATTGCTCGACGGACGAGTGATCACGTGTAAAAGCTACACGGTGATTAAACGGGGGATTGAGAGGCGATATACAGAGCGTCCCGGAACCACCGATCACGATTTTAAACGGCAATTTTTCTGCCCGAACAATGCGGAAACTATATTACCGCCAAATAAAAATATATAAATTAATAAACGTTAACATTTAAGGTTATTTCGAGCGGCGAATCAAAAAATGCTTTTGCTTTATAAAATGCGTTCACTTCACCAGAACAAAACAGCCTAGAAGAGTCAAGAACTTTCGGAATATTTCGCACTTAACAACCCAGTATTAGCAAATATATTATCCTTGTAATTACTCAAAGAATCCGCATATTAAGTATTCATACAAACTTATTTAAATCCTGTACTAATTGGGGATCACACTGATCCTTTCTTTCATCTTTTTTGTTTGCGAAATAACCTCGAGATAATGTACCGCTCCAAATCCTTAAGGCTCAGACACAATGAAAGGAATAAGGAACAAGGAATTAAACATAGGAAATTGGGATGTGGAAGAAGGAAGAAGGAAGATATTTTCCTTCTTCCTTCTTCCACATCCCAATTCTCTATGTTTAATTCCTTGTTCCTTATTCCTCTCATTGTGTCTGAGCCCTTAAACCCTTTGAACACCAGCATCACTTTATTACGCTAGGCCAACTAGGATGACGAATATCGAAAAAATGGCCACGCAGCTCTCGCAGAGAAGACCACAGCAGCACGTCGTTAGCCCAACCTCCAATTTGTCGGCTTCTCTTTTCCGTTCCGGACGATTTTCGACGCAGGAGTGGGACGCGGCCCTTTGATGGGCAACAATGAACGACGGGCTTTTACAATGCGGTCGAGCAGCGACAAAGTCGACTTCGTCGACGGGCGACAACGACTACGTGCGTCCGAGCATCTTTTAGTAACGCGGTAGGTAGGTCGGTAGGTAAGCAAGAAAAAATTGGAGCTCTTCTGAAACGCGGGCGGCCTTAGTTGAATGGCGTTTCGGCATATTTCAAAAACGACAAATATTTTCCTCAAAAGGTGTTATTCGCGCCGTCAGTAAAAACGAACCGCCCTGAGATGCCCCGCAGACGAAGAACCCGGCTAAATGCGTGAAATTGTTGCGGAAATCGGCTTACTGAATTTCTTCACGGATAGACTCCGGGATAATTGAGTCGTTAGACAAATAATCGATAGGAAAGAGTGCACGGAAAAAAAAGAATGGTTGTGCCAACCAGATTCTGGTTGGCACAACCATTCTTTTTTTTCCATGTGAAAATAATTTTCTACACGTTTAACGATACATACACGATTTATATGCGAAAATATTTTGACATAATTTTAAACATGAAACTTAAGATTTTTCTTTTTATGCAGATAAAAAGATACAAACCAATTAGATTTTACATTAAATACTTTCGAACATTTCTGGTGCTAGAAATGTGATATCTGATTGTTCTATTTTCAATAGTTCTATTATACCTGAATATAGATTACGACGCGAATAATTTACGAATTTCATTCTTGGAATATTTACAAGAGACTGAGTTTCCTCTACTTTGGACATATTCTGAGTCTAGAAAATTCTAGACTATAAATAATTTTCTGAGGCTCATTATATTTATCTCATTTGCATCAGACTTTTCTTAATTAATGGGCAACAGCAACTCGCAAGTTGTAAGTAATTTGCAGTTCATGCTTTTAACTATTCGACAGGTTTTTGATAAGGCTTTTGTATAAAACGCGGCCGAGTTTCGCGTCGTCGTCCAAGTTACGGTTCCGCGGCTCCGACGGGAACGCTCGCGTTCATACTGAGAGAGAGCCGTGGAGAGCGCGTTAAAAGCGCGAAATAATTGTGCTCCGCTGATGGTTCGTTATAACGGTTACGTATATATGCACGGTGCGGGATGGGAGGGAAAACGAAGTGGTTTTCCGCGAGAGCAGAAGCTCATTGTCGCGTCGACGAGAAGCGCGAACGAGCGCATAACGGCTGGATGACGCTCTCGCGAAAGCGAAAAATGGAAACGCGCGACGTCCAAGCGCGAGGTCCGACAAAGGGCCGAGACCGAGTGAGAGACGCGCGCGCGGCGAATTTCCGCATGTGTGTAGCCGGGCTCTTTTTGTGTAACCGTCCCGGTCCGCCTTGCAAAATGTCCGCTTCGAGTTTGTTAAGCGAGAGGGAATGCCGACATAGAGGCGGAAGCGTGCACGAAGCAACGCTCCGCGCTCCATCCCTTCTTTTTGCGACGGAATGGCGAACGGAAATATCGTCGGAGCGGAAATCGGTGGATCGCTGGCGAGAGTCACGAGAGTTATCCATCCGTATTACTCTCCGCACACTACTGGGGTAGAGAGTAATTTTGACTCGTTTTCTCCAAGATACTAGTTTGCCAGAAGCGTTCGTTAACGTTATCCTTAGGCTGGCGCCAGACTATGCGCGTTTTACGCGAATATTCGTGATTCGAGCATCGTTCATCCTTGTTTATCATTTCATAAACAACAAGGACGACATGATTCTATTCACGAATATTCGCGTAAAACGCATAGTCTGGCGCCAACCTTACGCATAGTCCAACGCCTCGCGGTTTAAGAATTAAGTATCAACGTCAGCCTGAACTGCCGTTGCGATTCACGTCGGAGAATCTCAAAGACCTCAATATCCCTCTTGTACGACCACTACCATTACCTCGCGACCAATGCGGCTCTCTACCCAAGATGTACCGACCGCCATAAACCGCCGTCGCCGCGTACGCGTTCAGGTTTTTCAGGTGTGTCGGCCGCGCGACCTCCCGAGGGTACGAGCGAAGAAGTCCCATCTTTTCGCGAGTCAGCGGTAAAATTTACATACTCCTCGTCGCGTTAATGTAACGGAGTGCGGACGAGAGAGAGAGAGAGAGAGAGAGAAATATAGCGAGACGAAGAGATACGCGGTACGCGATCGCGGAAGCGGTCGGGGACGACAAAAGGAGCGAGACGAAGGGATGTCGGAGGGTGTCACGGGGGTGGTGCAGCCAAGACTTAAGGGTTGTGCTCACACCGAATTCCAAGCATGCGCCCGGTACCTGCTCGGAATATCGTCTCGTCATATTTCCGTCGTAACGCGTCGGATCCTCGCCCACCCTTGAACAACTCCCCCGGCCGACACACCGCCCCCTCCCCCTCTCCCGGCAGGCGCGACCGCTTGACACGAGACGATATTTTATTTGCAAAGAGCCCTGGCTGCAGGTTGCCGCTTCTTCTTATCTTGTGTGCACAGGAATTCTCTCCCCTCGGTACGACACGTCGCGTCGCGGCGCCCAGATTTCGCGACGCTCATCATACACTTTTCTCTCTCTTTCTCTCTATCTTCTTCCGTAGGTCTCTACTTTTCATTTGTCTTTCCATAACTCTTTCAACTTTTCCGCTTCTCTCAATTTACCCAGAAGTGGACGATAATTCTGGCCAAAGTTAATAATTTTTGAATATAGAAAGAAATAACAGAAAGATCCTGAAAAACGTGTCAGGATTTATGTACATGTATATCTCGGGATATAAAGCTTTAAGAGTTCGACAAATATTTGTAAAAACTAAATTACTCCCGAGTCCCTTGACAGCTGAGGACTTGAAACTCAAGTTCTATTAGTTTTCATATAGAGCCATCCCTATGTGTCTACCTCGAAGTCTACCTTGCACAGCCTATCTCTTGTCGTTGTCTTCTCCGTCTCATTTTCTCGTTCTTTCCCTCTCGCTCTGTCGAGTACCATCTTCTTCTCCGTCTCTTCTTTCGTGCGGGCGATACGATGAATTATTTATGAATAGCACCCAGGAACAAGTCGAATCGACCACGCTCGAGAGACCCGGCACGGGCGGCGCCTCCTCGAGAGAGAAAGAGATGTCCGATACATATCCGAACCTATTCATCTTATCGAGTTGGCCCGCGAGAAAAAAGGAATTAATATCCTCGGACGCGCACCAGCGAAACGAACACGCCTTCGAGATCGCGAGACGACATCGATGCGATCGCGATGTCGTTATAAATGACGCGTTAGATAGCGGGAATGCCTTTATTTAAATTGCACGCCGAATACTTCGTCACGTACGTTTGTAAATTACACTCGAAACTGCATTCGCGTCGGGGACGTCAATAAATTGCGTTATTAAGCTCGTCGCGTACTAGCGATTATTCTGTAAGTTATATCGACGACGAACTCGTTGGACCCGTTAAATGTATGATTAACGACGAATGATATTTACTACATCGATTACACCCGGCAATCCGTGTCCTACTAGATCGCTAGCTCTCGGCTGAAAAGTGAGGCAAAGAGGAGGGAATATCGGCAGCCATTTCTTGTGAAGTAGCTTGTTTACACGATGTTTCGGTGTCTCTGTGCGTAGATATACCGACAAATACTACACACTTTATTTAACTAACGAGACATGGTGGAAACTACTCCCACCACTGCTTGAAATTTGCCTCATTTTTCAGCCGAGAGCTAGCGGTCTAATAGTATATATACACGGAAAAAAGTAGCTGCCGTAGCTAAAAACTGCGTGTGGTAGCTAATTTCAGTTGTTATATATATACAGCTAACATCTTAGCTGTGATACCTGTTTCATTACTGTCGTGACTATAAATTTCTAAACTACAGCAAACCGTTTTGCTGTAGTTAACAGTTTAGCAAATCATGATTAGCTATGGTAGCGAAAAAATTTTTTTCCGTGTAGAAGTCTGTGCCTGTCACCTTTTTAAAAAAAATTTGCTCTTCTAAAGAGCTGTTTAAAAGCGTGGAAGCGTATCGGTAAATAACGACAGCGTTGCATTTATAATTTCACGGAGCGTAAAAGATGCAAAGTGAGAAAGGCACGAAGAAGGAAGTGGGATCGTAGGAGCGGGTCGTAGGAAGCAGGAAGATGTTGATGTTTCGCAGGTCGTACAATGTACGAGGTATGTCGGTACCTCCTCGGGGTTCTCTCGCATGGGTAACGATGCGCAGCATAAAATGCACGGCAGAAATACTGTAAGAACGGCCGTCCTCGTCCGCGTTGCTGTCTCTGTCGTCGTCGTCGCCGTCACCGCCGCCGCCGCCGTCGTCGTCGTCGTGCACGTCGGATATTCTGCCAGAATAATAAAATACAGGACTTCCTTCGCTTCGTGTTTTCGTTTTATCCGCATTCCTTGCGTCTTCGCGCCTTCCGACGTGTCGTAAGATGAGAGAATCGGTTTACCCCCCTTTTTGAGAGACCTATCACACTATCTCAACTCGAGTACGTGATATCCTCGAGGAAGTGTTTCAATAGTGGAACTCGCGAAAGACTTTTCTTCATCTATTCGACCTATCTTCATACGTTTTATTATTCAATGCTGTTCGGAATTTCGACGGTTCAGATTCCAAATTGGTCAAGATTAGAAAAATTCTCCAAAGGAATGCTTTGTCGAAATCTTATGGAGCGAGCATAATAGCTATACGTGTTCCGAAACGCTACTGTCACATTTCAATGGACCGTGAAAACTTTATATTAGGCGTGACTAATCGTACCTGCGAAATAGTGGCGGCTCATGCACGAGTAGGTGAAAATCGTTCTCGGAACAGATCTCACGGTCCCGATGGTGCACGGCGCACTTAAAACTTCTGGTCCGCTTTCCGCTCATCTGCAATCAAAGATATAAATCAAGTTATATAAAAATAATAATATGAAATGTACATTAAACTAGTTGGACTACAAAGATACGATTTAGGAATTCATCCTTTGCCAAATTTCACAAAAATTAACATAGAATAGAAAGATCAAAGATATATACAAATCAAGTATAGAAAGTTATAAAACATAATATCAATAAAAACATCAATGTATATTCTATTGTAAGTTCGAAGAATTAGACTCGTAATAGAACGCGTATACTGATCTTTTTATTTAATTCATCTTCGGAATATGAAATTAGAGTGAAAACAATTTAAACGGAAACCATAAAAAATTTAAAGCGAAAAATAATCTAAATTCGCGTATAAATTAAGGACAAAAATTTCTTATACTCATAGGTCGGTATTCATAGTCGGATCTTATATTTAAGATCGTCTTAAGTACAGTCTTAAGATGTTATAAGCCAATCACAGAGCTGTATTAGCATCTTAAGATATTACTTAAGACGGTCTTAAAATAAGAACTGACTATGAATACCGGCCATAGTATATTAATTACTTCGCCATAAAGTTATTCAGCAATTTTTGATTCTACAACACAGCTCGCTTTTGTTTACGTCACCTGCGATAAAAACGTTTTAAAAAAACATTAAAAGATTATAAAGTTTTGGAGCAGTCGCGCTCCATTTAAGCGGTAAATCGCGAAACTCGGGATTTGTCTTGCGGGAATTCGAAGAGACAAAGGCTCGTCGCCGGTCTTGGCACCGACTCGGTGCACAGGAAGCGCGAGCCACATAGAGGGTTCCTCGAGGCTGATATTTGGATCGGGATCCGTTAACGTGGTTAGGCAAATGCAAGCAAGAACGCCGGCAAACTCCTCGAGGTAAGTTGTGTATACGTAGACGAGTGCTGCGCTATAGAGGCCACCGCATGCCCGTTGTATTCACTCAACACGCTTACGTACGCTCACACTCATACCTTGAGATCGTCTTACACGTGTAGTTTGTAGCCCGTTTGCGCAGGGATAAGTGTACACGCAATGACATAGCCAAAGGACTAATGCGGTGGTTAAAATTAATCAAGTATCAGCATAGTCAAATTATTAACGTCGTTGCGGTCAGAAGCGTTTTCGTGTGTGTATGTGTTTTATGTCGTGTGTTTGTGTTACATTATACTATTAAAGATATGTATAGAGAAAGTAAAATAGCAGCATAAAGATAATTTAGCCTTAGAAATTATTAATGAGGTAAAATGGCATCAGTTAGATTTATAATTTATGGCATTTCCAATGCACATGCAATTCTACTTGAAATTTTCTTTAATAATTGAGGCTAGGAAAATGTATATTTAACAAATAGTTATTTTATGTTAATAAAACGTACATATATATATATATTCTAGCTGTAAAACTTCACTTGTGCATGCAAATGAATAATTATAATTTTGGACACGGATTTAATGAATAATCGTTTATGGAGTGTACCTTCGCAAATGGCACAGTAATAAAATTTAATTCTCTTGCATTACGATTTACCTTCTCGTGCAACGTGTCATTCCGGATGCATTTCGCTCTTCATGAGAAATATGCGCGATATGTAACGTGAGTTTTCCACACTTTTTCTTTATTCACAAAGAACACTTCTATGCAAACTGGATAAGCCGCCGGGCTTTCTCGTATCTTCGACCCGATGGCATCTTAGAGATTTTACATTCTGTTACTTTTTTATCATTCGTTCTGCTTTCTCGCACGTTTCATCTGTGATTTACGTTCGACATCATTCAAGAACAGCTACATCAATTTCTCTCACCGCACCATAAAACACTTCCTTCTTAATCTTTAGGAATTTAGAGACTTTAGGAATATTATTAAGCTTGGGAAATTTAGAAAATAAAGTTTAAAGATCGAAAGCATGTATATATATAAGCCAGTCAATGATACATGTTTGAGAAGTATTTTGCAAATTTTACTGCTTATTGTGGCTCCTAGTTTTTATACCTGCTTCCCGTTGCTTCTTTCGTCGCCGTGTTATTTCAGGTGTGCGTTTTATCCTTATTTTTCGACTTTGCCGATTTATTATCCTGAATGTTTTCCTTCATTTTCTTGACAATTCCATTCTGGCCAAGGTCGTTCCATAGTTGAAAATATATCGAGGCGAATTCTCTCACGTACAGAGCGGTTTGATGCCCGCCCACGAAGACTTTCAAAATTCAATACCTTTTGACACTTGGCATTATGGTATCATATGTCTCAAGAATTGTTTAGAGAACCAGATTTATAAAATTTTTCTATTTTTCTCATTAAACTTTACATATTATGTTCGCATATCTTTTTTGCATTATGTACGTACAATTAAAAGAATAAGAATATAAACGAGGTATTTAGAGAGTATAAACGAGATATAAGGAAAGAAATATGAATATATCTTTTAGAAAAATAGCGTTTATGCAGCAAAACAAAATGCGTATTGACAAATAAAATTCATACTTGCACGGGACACGATTTTCCGTCAGAATAGTTTTCCAATTGCGGCTGCCGATTACATCATCATTGTAAAGACACAAAATAGGAATGCAAGAAGCAGTAATTTCGGTCGTCTTGCGGTTGTGACTTCAGAAATACGACGGCGGTACAGGCTTGGCTCCTGCTCGTCTGATTGCCAAAAAGGAAGCCACCGAGAGATGAACGAGTTGGAAGAAAGGAAGGAGGCAAGGATGCGCCGGAATGAAAGGCTCGACGGGAAAATTTGGACTAGTCAACGAAGAAAATTTAATTTGCTCCGCATTCAACGCACTTCGTCGTCGTCGGGACACAGTTATCGAGCATCCACTCCACGGCGACTTTATCGACGTCCACTTTGCGGTCTTCTTCTTGCAGCGGCTCGTTTTCATTAACGGCGTAACGTGCTTCCGATCGCGTTTCTACGTCGAGGAGACGCTCTCGACAAAAAATGCGATTCAAGCGCAGACGGCACTGTTACATGTCGAAACGTCCTCCTCATCGTCGCGACGAGATTTCGGCGACGCGAGTCATAAAAATATACCGCGGGAAGTTGGGGGTCTTTCGATAGGAAGTCCGTCTATTCCGATATTTTCAAGCGCAAAAAGTTTTAATCGCGCAACAAGTTCTCTTCTCGTAAAAAAAATTAAAAATCAAAGTTTTATTTTCGCGCTCAGAAAACGGCTTTCTCTCCATCGTTACATACTGCATTTTCAAACAGTTCTTTTTTGTACGAGAGTTACGCAATTACCTTCAAAGATAACGAATGTTAAACTACATTATTAGCGGAAAAGAGAAATTTCAATCGTTAACCCGTCTTTGTGTTACGTTGTCTTTGCGAATTTTATTCCACTGCGAGCTTGTTACTTTCTTTAAGTATGTTCTTTCAATACTTTTTTTTAATACAGCCGCGTACAAAAACGGTGTTTATAATTTTTAACGAGATTTTGATATGTCTTGAGCTTCTCTTCCTTTAGACGTCTCATTACGCTTCTCGTCAGAAGCGTAATGAATCTTTTATATCCGACATACGTTCATCTCATCTACTTTCCTTCATTCGTATTTATTTTCCCATTTAATGCGAACGTGAATTTATGCCATACAGAACTCTCAAGCATTTTTCATCAAGAACTCCCTACCATTTTTTATCACTAAAAATATAAAATTCTATCTGCAAAGTCGTAACGTGAAACGTCTTCCGCGCACGAATGTGAGATAACATGGAAATTCTTTGCTCTATTGTATCTGGCGACGTAAAATATTCCTTAAATTTTTATCGATTGCGCCAATAAGAAGAAACGTAAAACAGTGGTAGGAATAAACTTTCCTCTTTCCTTGCACGTTTACGTCTCCGATTTACGGCACATCTCGTAATGAACACGCAAGTATCTCATTACTCTCGCTACTCTCCAATCGCGTTTTTCCAGTTTACGTCTGCAGCTTCGCTCAAATGTTCTTTCGTCGAATGAGCATGATCCGATAAATTATAACGAACGATTTTCGTCATTGATAGATTAACAAATCATGCGAGAGAAAATGCGTCAGGCTGAGATTAAAATAGATTGAATAAAAGAATGAAACAAATGTAATTGAATTAAGAAGAATTTGTTGAAGAATAAAATAAAGATATAAATAATACCGTGAAACCAATGATAGATTCTTGAGATCATTTATCATTTTGACATGAAAATCTCAATACTGAGGCTAAAATAATTTTTGTGAAATGAGAAATTTTTGAAGTTGACCATCAAACTATCCGAAATTCGTGCGCTCAGACATGGCACATTGCACATTAGTGAAAATGTTTTCAAACATCAATTTTGTTCTCTAAATTAATATAATTCTGCGTACATCTTTACTACTGTCCGATGTGCCATGATGATGGCTTGAGCGCGCGAATTTCCAGCAATTTGTTCGGTCTTTGAACACTTTTCAATTAAAAACTATTATAGCTTTAGTATTTGAGTAGGGAAACCCGGGGCATAACGGGAACGCTAAAGTTTATACAAGTTTACAACGTATTAAAAATAAATAAATAAACTTTGTTTGGCACTAAAATATTCTTTGAAATATCCACTATAAGGAAAAAACAAGTTTTACTACAAAAGAATAGTTTGAAAGAAGACGAAATTATTGTTTTTCGAAAACATGAGTTAATCTTAGTATGGATTTTATGCGGGGCATAATGGGATACCTTATGAAACTTGTTTATTTCTCAAATATTAATGTCCAAAACTTCTTAGAAATGATTTTTTACAACACACAAAATATGTAAAAATGTATTATTACACTTTCAATTATTAATAATTATTACACTTTTCTTATTACAGTATACCTACATTTTTCTCATTAAAATATAAATAAATATTATTACAATATAGGTAAATAAAAATCAAAATGTGGTGTAATAATTTTTAGTACAATATATTGCACAACATAACATTTACATATACTGATATATTACATGAAAAGGAAAAATAAAACAAATGTCCCGTTATGCCCTGAAATGTATAAGTTTATTTTAGGTAATATAAATTATTACAGATAATCGATATTTGCACAGACACTTTACTAAATTGACAAGAAAAGGTCATTTAATAACGTAAATATACTTACGGTAATAAAAAATAGAATTTTATCTTTTTGCTTACCATAATTTAAATGTCTCAAAGAAACTGTAACTCAGTCGCGAAGAGCATAGCAAACGCATTAAATAATTTCTAGCATCTTTCAGCTAAAAATAATATGGAAACTAATAACAATAATTTCCATACATTTCATTACATGGCAGCATCTCTGTAAAGAGATATCGACCATATCCCATTATACCCCGTGGTCCCATTATGCCCCGCCTTCCCCTATATAGAATTTTCATTTCAAAATGATCTCGGAAATCTGCCGTTAACGGATGTCACGGTAGATCTGGTCGAATATACAACACCTTGTATATTCGGCCTATGTATATATTTACGTTAAATAAGTACAATACTTTGTATATAGCGGCAATGAATTTCTAGGAATCAGAACTCAACGCCCGAAGCGGTATAAAGGCGTCGCGCATAAACAAGGTCATCGCGCTATTATTCGAACGCCGAGACTTGAAACGATTGGTAGCAGTGCGCGCCGCTGCGTCGTATTACTTCTTCAAACGTTGCCGCGACAAGTAGCGAGAAGCGCTGAACGGGACTCCTCGAGCGATTAGAGATTACGTCGTGACTAATTAGCTCTCGTGTTTACAGCTGCTACCGAGATTGATAACTACTGGCGTATCGACACGATAGTTTTTATCAAAGTCGAAATTCGGCTATCCGTTTAGCAAACACGCGCGAGGTTAATATCTTAACGCATGAATATAGCACCTTATCGGGGCCTACCATTTGGAAAGCGCCTGCATGCTGCGATACGCGCGCAAATTCATGTGCCAAGAAACTAATGATTCTGTGTGTACAGTCGTAATTAAACGTCGTGTTTTAATATTTGTCCGTGGCATAAATTCGGTGCTCGTACATACATCGATGATTTGTGAGTCTCCGTTCGAGATTCGTTACTCGAACCGCCCTAATTTACGAGACATCGCAAAAGACGAGCAGTTCGTAATTTCGTGCAACCCCTTCATGTTATTCCGACATTCTTCGTGACATAATAAAGTGCGCGTCGTATGTCGTGCCGTGAAAAGCGCGATTGTCGTATTATAGCAATTAGTTCGTGTGCAATCATAATTAACCGACTTCGCGAATAAGTACCGTGTGAGTGCAACGAAAGAATCTGGGAAGAGAAGGAGGTCTGGGAGACATCATGTAACGGCGGTATAATGAGAAGAGTGAGTTATTACACATCTATTATTATTTATTATACAGATTATTCATTATTCTTTATAATAATTATTAAAACATTATTTTGAGCTGTGTTATAATTTGGATTTCATATTGGTATGTTACAGGTCAACGTAGTCAACGTAGCAGATAACTCCGCTGTTGCATCTGTCGGTGAGTGATAAATAAACTTTTTTATTGGAGTCGAATTGACGTATTATACGATAGTATAAGTAATAACGAATCTATGACTTATACTAAATATATATCAGATGTATCTGGGCATATATACCTATATATATATATGTTAAATTACGATTAAATTAGTGAAATTAGATCAACATTACATCTTGTAGATCCGTTGCTTAAAATGGATAGACTAAAACAGATAGAATTTAATATTTAATCCTGGAATATCATTATTCATTGATTATATGCTCGTAATACGATCATACGTATATAGAGTTTGCAAAATGTAACCATTATGTCGATGCATTATTTATAGGTAATAATGGCATAAATAGTACAAAAAATAATATATGTGTGATCAGTATAATAATAAAGACATAATAAATATTAATAATTTTATTTTTTTACGTTACGGGAAATATTAATAACATTAGTACATTAATTAAATTGATAAAATTTTCGAGTTTGCTCTCAGTTTGCTTACATAAACTTTAAAAATATATATATATATAAGTAGAGATATAATAGAAATAAAATTATATTTTAAATATAAAATAGAGATTTTTTCAGAATAAGTTTTATTGACCGATAATGTCAGTTAAAGCCTTGATATGACATGAGATCCTGCAAATATGTCATCTCGAAATAGAAAAATTGTATCGTATGTATCTCAATTGACCAGTTTTATGTCAGACAAAATACTTCATTTAATAACATGTATTCTAATAAAAAATAATTCTGATGGTATATAAAGAATAACAAGAATATGTGCGAACATAAACATAAGAAATTCACTATATATATTGATTGTGGGAAATTAATTCAGGATCTCAGGTCATTCCCATCTGATACATTTTTCTAGTGAAAATTGAATAACGACTATAAACACGGGTCTTACATTTTTTTTTATTATTACGCGCATAGATTTTACTATTCAAATAAATGTTAAATATAATGTACGATAAAATGCATTAGAATTAATATGAAATGCGGGAAACTTAATACATATTCTATGTACACTTATTAACGCGCGTTAAATATCTCGCGACGGAAACGAATTGGTAGTTAGTTTTTAGAAAATTCGAAGTCAAGCTGCTGAAATCGACATGATTTTAGAGGAGAGATTAACGGCTCATAACCGGATGAACGTAAAAAGCGAGTTCGCGTAAGCTTGTTTGTGCGTCTATAAAGAAGGGCAGATTCGTCGTTGTGTTCGTGGCGGCGCCGGCGACGGCCGACTCCGTTAAGTAAGTAAATCTTCGACGTGGATTTACGATCCCGCAGGGAGTCGCTCGTGTATCTCGTTCGCCATGCCATGGCGCGGATCGATAGTATCACAGACGGGGCCCCAAGCCTCGTTCTATTAATCTCGATCGTTTGTCCGAAGTTTATCGTCCTCCGCAAAGTACCGGGTACATTTAAGGAGGAAGGTCACCGCTCTATATATGTGTGCTGGAAACCTTCTGGCCATCCTATATCGATCGTTTGGTCCTTAATTTTAGATAAGTTTTTTCCCCGTCACACGAATATAGCAGAACAACTTTCTTTGTCTGTGCAGGATAAATTTGTGATGAGGTATCAATAATTACTACTAAATTATCGTTCAAGATTTTAATCTTGATCACACAAATTGAAGTTACAAGAAGTAATGATGAATGAATAAGAAAATATTGCAAACATTTAGATATGAATTTTGGTTGTGACATTTCGCAGAATACTGACACATTGTTAGAAAATTCCTAAAAATCAATAATAATTGCACGCAAAACTTATATTCAAATATTACATATTATATGATAATTGTACATGGCAGTGCTAAAATATTCGTGCCAGCATTACGCGTGACTAATTTATCGCTTGCACGAATTTTCAGAGATGGTCTGTTAGATCAGGATAAACGTAGTTATTTAGAAAACAACGGTGGAAAATTAACACTGGTCATTTCACGCACGCTACAGAATCGCCGGAATCATACCGATAACTGTCGCTCGCGATACCATCGAACGCGATTGCGATTATTATCCGGTAATAGATGCTCGCACAATCGTGAAATAGATGCGATCATCTAACTCGTCGCGAATCGCGCTAACTATCGCGCGTCGAAAGTCGACTTAGCGGTATTTATTAGCATTATCCCGGCGTACGGCGGGATAATGGGTGTAGCGATAATATTTCCGGCTGTACCATTCGCGGCATCGCAAATTCGCTGGGACAACAGTTTTGCAATCCAAATCGGTTGACCGTCGACTGTATGCCGCACGTATAACGCTCTGCCCCATCCCTCCGTCCACTACCCTTCCATCCCGGCCTCCCTCCTCGAGTTTGCATTCGTGCAAACCCCGGCATAATGAAATCCGTGCCATTAGGCCGGACAGTAGGGTAAATTCGTGTTCGCGCAAACGTCGGTTTCCGGCTCGTTCGGCGCGCACGTACTCGAATCGAATCGAATAGAATCGGGATCCTCGACAATGCCCCGCAAAATTCTCCCTTAGTCCTGCGTGCGTACATCTATACTCGGTGTCTGCGAGATAGGTAGCAACGTTACCGATTGCCTTCTTGGTATCATTAAATTCCCAAATACAATTATATAGCATAAGTCATATCTCTTCCGTTCAGCTGATTAATTGTACAATGAAATGTGTTGATATATATTTAATTAAGTAGCCCTGCAATATCTAATTAACTTACGACAGGTAAATGACTTCGCGAAACTTGACGTCGTAAGTATTTCGGAATATCTAAAGTAAAACAGAGATGATTAAACTCTCTATGCCTTCCGAGAAATTCGTTTAGCCGAACACGCGAGCGTTTCTTAAAAATACCTGATGCAATTTTAAGACCGTACTTTCCGTGCACCGCGTATATATTCCGGCTTTTGCGAGACTCGTAGGATAAAATCAGACAGGTAGATAGACAGGGGCAGTGGGACGGGGGGGTATTCTGTGTGCGTTTCTATCTACAAACGTGTGTGCCCGCGCTTACAGAGCATAAGGGGGGCCAAGAGAGGGTAAGAGACGAGCGCTGAGGGTTGCACGCGAGAGTCGGGAAAGGGGGTAAAGAGAGGTAAAGAGGGAAGAGGCCGCACGAGCGCGTCGGGGGAATTCGATGCCGGACGATCGAGCAATCCGATGATCGCGTCCTAATCGAATTAAACTCGCCAGTTGTGCCTGTGTTTACGATGGGCTGACTCGTCGGTTTGGATTTGCTACGTTCGCGCGATAATGGCCGCGCGTGCACAGTAGCGGTGCGGCCGGTGGTGCTGGTACCATCCTCTGACCATGGCGATACGTGCGAGCTTCGCGTTCCTCATCGATCCTGGTTGTTATCGCCGAATGGAAAACGTAGGGCACTCAAGATCCCACGCTCTCGTAGTACACATGTAATCGTGTCACAAGTCTTTGGGGTTGTTCATTTCACACGAAGGAGATGGTCGAAACAATGGCGAGTAATATTTCGACACGTAAACTGGACAACACTTCCATTGCATATAATAATAAAATTATTCAGGATAGAGTGAATTCGTTTACTAATTGTAAGATCTTCTTCGCAAAATAACTGAGAAAAAATACAAAATTTATATTACGCGTATCTCGTAAGGAATAAATAAGTTTTCGGCAAATATTACGTTAAAGCCTCTGTAGTGCAACCTGTTTATTTTTTAGAAAATTATTTCATTATTCACTCATAAATATATAAAAAATTTTTATTATAAAAACATCAAATTTTTATTCTTTCTTCATTCTCTTCAGGAAAAATACTTTCACATCTTAATTACTCTATCTTACTATACGATTATTCACTCTAAATATTATCGTATATATATCATGCATATATCATGTAAAAGTAACTTGATTATGATACTTTTTAAACTTTTGTGATAATTGCACTAGTTTACCGTAGGTATCAAAATCCGATTTAGTTAATTAACCGCGAAAGTTAATTAAATTTTAACTTCCTCACAATATCAATATATAGATTTCTGTAGATGAAATTATTCGGCAAAATGTGAGCCATGCTGCTATTTTTATTTTTCGCAGAGATAGAATCATTCTATTTAATATAACTATTTAAACTAATTTAATAAAACTATATGAAATAAAAAGATCTTTAATTAATACATTAACGACATCTAATTTTAATCATAATTACGCCTAAATAATAAAATAGTTCATTTTTTGCTAGATATTTAATGAAATATGAGATATATTTAGTTATGTGTAATCTGCCAGCTAAAAGCGAGAATATCTCGTTAATGTATGTGAAACGTATTCGGAGATATTTAATTAAATTTAATACATTTTATGTGTTGTATTATACATCAGAGGAAATTAATTTTTCGTATTTGTACGTGGCGTATTATAAACGATTCTCCCTGATCCGAATTAACGCACCGGTTTTCACTCACACTTCGTGCTTTCAAAATGTCATATCGCGATGGCGAATGAAATTTTCGACATTATTCCGTGTATAAATAAATTCATTCAGATTTATTTGTGTGCTTGTAAAAGCCGCACATCATCGTAATGTATCGATTTATTAAAAATTTATTGAGTCTGAGCTAATAATGCGATTATAAAATTGGATAAAATAGATTAGTATGATACATTGGTTTCATTATTTTATTGTATAATAATCTGTTACATAACATTGCATATTTAAATATTAACATTTTGTCAGAGCGAAAGAATTCTACAACTTTATTCGTCTATCACATAAAAATGTAATGGACTTTAAATTTCTATATTTCACATTAAATGATCTTAAAATTGATATTTAATGTACTTAGGTCTATATTTTACCGTAGTTGTATAAAACATCGATTATTGCACAATCGTTGCGCGCATAGGAATGTATAATTCCTTCGCCCATAACGAGGTTGTTCGAACAGATCGCATTGTATAACGAGTATACGAAACAGTGCTCGGTACGAGTGTACGAATACGAAACAGTGCAACATAATTTCTTCTGTCGGGTGGAAATTTCGACAAGATGACTGCAAGAGTCGAGAATGCCTGCGGTATAGTTAGACACCGGATAGATACGAAACCGGAGAGTCACTGCCAGGGCAGCGCCTGTCGACTCGGTCAAAGTACGAGAGTTTATATAAAGCCCGCAGGCAAAGCGGATCCGTTTACAGGCGCTAATTGTAATTTTAAAGCGATCGAATGTACACCGCTGACGATGTACGGTGCGGTCGCGCCAGAGAGAATTGCGGTTGCGAGCTTACCCATGAGTGGTCGCCCGATGTTTAATTGACAATTACGGATTAATATCAATTGATGCGCGTTGAAGATGTCAGAGTTATTTTCTAAAGCGTCTTAGTCACGTCATATTCTGGAAGACTAATGAAAAACATGTTGAAAAATTTATTTAACCAATGTCTAAAAGTATCTTATAAGAATCTTCCAAAAGTTATTTGTATATCTTAAATATTTACGGGGAAATTACTATAGTCAATCACAATGATATATTAAAATTTTATTAAAATAGACAGCGTCAAAGTGAGGCGAAAATGACAGAAGTGAAAAATAAATAATATTTTTCGAGACCATAGCGCAGGATGCAACTGTGCAAACTGAAATATCTTGGCTGTTTTCTCTCTCATTTTTTATCTGTATTTGTACGAATTTTTGATATTTTTCATCATCTCGTTAATTCGTTTTTAGATATCGCAGTTTACGTTTTCTCATTTTACGCCGGAAAGTTTTTACGACGCGATGCGCACGATTATCGCAACGATGATAAACTTCCCGAACGAGAGAGAGACATTTGCAGCCATTTACATTTCGAGGCGCGAAATGCGTGGCCAGTACTTTCGGAGGCTTTCGCTAACATAATGTAGCGGCAGAGCCATGATACAAGATGGTCGTCATCTAACAAAACGGGAGTTCTCTAGCTCAGCTCTAGTTTGTAAGTCATATCGTTCGCAGCAGGGCGCCACGATGGGATGTCAACGGTAGTCAACGTGGGCAACGACATGATGTACGTACGTACTCCGCGAACATACGCGGCGTTCATGCAAATAGCGAGACAAACAACAGTCACCGCAAGTTTCGCGAGAAATCACCGCAAGATACCCCCTACCTTCGAAACTCGTCAGCCATCGGATAATTCTGAGTTACTCCTCCGAAATGTAGTCTTCATAATTTGTACGGATAATTAATCGTTTAATCGAAATTATGGGTAAAATTACTGTAAGATAAAGTCACAAATTTACCTATTCTGTGAAAAAAATAACAAATTTTAGATATACGTCTGTCTCTGAAAAATTATTTTTAGGAAATCCTAGCAAAATATTTTCAGAAATTAGCCAAATAGGATTTGATAATTTAAATAATGTAGTATTTTCTTAAAAGTATACTCTCCAATTTTTATATTACAATAGAAATGGTTAGTTTCGCCATTTATTTGAATAGACATTTATATAGATAGTTCTTTCACATATTTATTAATGCATACACACGTTGCTTGTGCGACGATCTCAGGCCATTTGAGAAACTAGACCTTGCTCCTCTCGATGCGTTTATCGATTTGAGCTCTACTCGCATAACATATTCAGAGAAACATAATGCCGCAATGGCAATGGTGATACATAACAATACGGTGATAACGGCATTGACTAGGACAAGTACATTATTCTGTCTATGTTCACATTTTGTATTTCTATGAAAGCCGGCCAATAACAATTTGGCCGAATTAACTATTATTTGCACACGGGGGTAATAGTGACGTATAGAATAGGATTCTCGCTACCATCCAACCGAAATCAGATATACACGCTTCGCCCGTTTACTATTCCGCCCAAGATGGTTATAGTCATATTGCCCATTGTCGTGCTTAGCTCTTGCAAAGGGCGGTTACCGCTAGTCAACACACACACCGATTTTGCAACATCGCGAGCACGTGTATGTATGGGCGTGTGTGAATCCGCAGAAATCGTGGAAATCAGATAACCGTTGCAGTTTCGTGAATTTGTCCCAAGACCGCCTCTACCAAGCTTCGACGTTCCTGTTTCTCTTAGAATCTCTCTTTTGAAACTTTCGTCTAGGAATTGCAATTCGTCGCCGGGATGCGTTCATGAAATTTCGAAATCAGCCATTTCATGTAATGATTTGTTAATTCGCGGAAGATGGTTATACGGAAAATACATTACCATCTGATGAAATTAATTATGTGTTACATTAAAAATAGAATAATAACGTTAACAATTTTATATCAGTAAGTAAACGGCGATAATGGGCTTATATTATTGAATGCATCGATCGAATTAATTATGATTGATGTTGCAGAGGATCTGTTTCAAAGGACGAGTTTATCGGTGAATTATTGAAATTTATTTAAATAAAATAATATTGCTATTTTGAATGACATTCGAAAAATATTCAAAATTTCATAAGCTTTTATTGAATTTTGAAAGAAGAATAAAAGCGATCCATATGTCAGAATACTTCTAGCGCTATTTTCGTTCTGTAACATGTAACGTTCGTCCAGGATAATAACTGTCCACGAAATAAATGTACATCGCCATGCAGATCCGGAATAGCGCTGTGGATTCCACCGGATCCTTGCTTCCGGAGAACCGTTTGCTCCCACTTCGCCCATCTCTTGGCAATTCTTGCGGTTCTTGCCGTGTATGCGTGCATCCGCGTATTGCACGCGCCGCAACTTCCGCCACGAGGGGGAGGAGGAGGAGGAGGACGCGGCGGCGGCGGTGGTGGTGGCACATTGCCGTGGATATCTACGAGCAATTTCGCCACAAGTGCAGGGACGCTTCACTGTTTTCCTCGTCGGCTGGTCACGCTTGCGACGCTATTCGCATTCACCGTCGCGTAATATCACCGCGCGATATTCTAATGCTGGCGCTTGTGAACGACGTTGCGAAACAGCGCGACACGACTGTGTCACGGAGTTGCATTATTGCGGCAGGGAAAGTGCGTTCCTTCCTACGATCTCGGGATGTCGTGTTTTCTAAGAGAGAGAATGAGAGTAGCGTTTAAAATAGATCTTACTACTGCGTCCAACGAAGTTTCATATCGAAAGTCGATTCTTTCCAATAAAAATTTAACACAAGAAAATCTCTTTCATTATCAACTTTCATTCAGTATTCTGACAACTTAGCTTTTATTATATTATTAATTATGAGAGAATTTCCGTTCATTCTTCTATTTTCTCACAAATATATTTTTCTTTTGCTTTCGTTAAGAGATAACTTCTTGATCAATTATAATATATTGAAATTTTATTTACGTACGAAACAGCTCCAATAATTACTTAAAATAATATTTTAAATAACTTTTTAATTATAAATTAAAAATAATTAGATGATACTGTAAATAATTGTAAACATTTTTTTGAATTTATTAATATCATATATAAATTTAATAATTTTTGGAACTTTAACTTCCACCACTCTTAAACTAAGCCGTTTATAAGATAGATGATAGATCTGCAATGAGGGGGAGAGGAGGACTCATAGGAATGCGAAAGGGTCCGCAAGGGAATCTTTCGTGAGAGGACTACGATAGCGGGAAACGCGCCGCGATGTTAAATGCAATTTCGTCTGACAGCTTGTTGAGGGTGACTCGTTTTTTCCGACGTCGAGGGGAAATTGTTCGTGGATAACGAAGAAAACGCCGGTGTCACTGCTGTCGGCCGGAAGTTGCGGAATTTCGCCGTGCTCGCTTTAAAAATGACAGAATGGCCTGCGTGTCGGTTACGTGTATTCGCGGAGAACGGGTCTTCTTGGCGAATTCTTCATCGATTCTTTTCTTCACCGTTTGTAAACACACTTCCTTTAGAAATACTGTCACAGTGACGATAGGTAGATAGAGTGGATAGATAGAGTGACTGGCGGGTCAAAAAAAATTTATTGTAATAAAATCAAGATTAATAAGCAATATGAGAATGCTAGAGGAGAAGGTGGTAATATGGAACCCTTGATGGAACCCGCAGATTTTATGGAACCCCCCAATATCTTAATACGATTTAGTTGCACTCTATGAGTGACAGCTGAAACTTGTACATTAGGTTGCTCTTTGAGCCGTCAGACCGTTACAGTCATTAGTTTTGCTTGGCGACGGAATAATAAACGTATTTCTTTTTCCGATAGTTTGCAAGGTATGTAAAACTTCGTTTATTTCTAAATATTCACGAGAATAAAAGACAACATTCAAAGTCAGATACGTTATGTATATAGTATAACCTAACTTGTCCGCGTATTTTAGAATATTTAGTTTTTTGCGTTTTGCTGTAGCCACTATTGTTGTTCAAGATGACGATGTTTAGGGGCTCCATATTACCAGCACATTACAACATACCACCCAATTGCTCACTTTGC
>NJRP01000056.1:976609-1038901 GCA_003063835.1 Aphaenogaster floridana
TACCACCCAATTGCTCACTTTGCAATAATCTTTAAGCAGCTTTTTTTGTAAGTGGAGAATCATTAATTGGACGTTAGAAATGGGTTACCAATAGAGTAAAGAATCTAAGCATACCAAGAATAAAAAAAATTGAGCTTATAATTTACAAGAAATCGTTAAAAAACAAAGTGGGGTTCCATATTACCACCTTCTCCTCTAATATGTGTACAATACGAAAATATAAAATAATAGAATGAAATATATCTTATAGTGGTATAATGTGTATGATGTGAATGATTGAATAAATCATATAGCAACAAACGAAACTCGTCAGATTCATGACGCAAAAGTGCATATATTCGCGCTGCGTAACTTCATGCAGAATGCAAATCCTATTCCCAGTGCAGTATAAATTCAAACGCATGAGCGACAACACGACTCGTAAAAATAAAGATTGCTTTATATGTTGAATTTGAGCTATCTAGCTTCGAGGCATGAAACTACTTTCCTATTTTCAAAACAAGTACTCCATTATTCCGATCTGTTCTCTATAAAGGGGAAACTATTTATCTCTGGCGTGCAGTTGACCTAACGGCGACGTTGTAAGCAACAAAATAAGTTGGAAAGAAAAATAAATATCGTGAACATACTCAGTCGAGGATAATAAAAGTTTGCGCAAACAGTAAGAATCATTCGCGAACGTTTCTCTTTCGTGGGAGCAAAAATTTATATGTTCGTCCGTCATAGAGAGAACAAATAGGCGTCTTGTCAAACAAAACAAGGAAAGAATCGGGTTCGAGGGATAGGAAGAAGTACGAGTTAGATCGCGATGACGATGAGGAATGCCGCGGAATTTACACGCGTACGTCGCAGGAAGTGGTTTCTGCATGCGCCGCCATATGTAACGCGCTCCGATTTGCATAACGGAGCTTGCCGGAGGTTACTATACTTTAACAACGGCTCTTGTGCGGAACAGCGCTTCGAGATTTGGTTCAGAGTGTAGCAAGGATATGCAGATCGTTCTGCCGCGCGCCTTTGTTACCTTCTTTGCAATATCCCTGCTAATGAAGTTTGCGTTAGATTATAATGATAATATCAAAAAGACAATTTATCACCGCTTAACTGTAATGATTTTCTCCCAACTAAAAATCTTTACGTAAGAAACGGAAGACATTAACGTGCGCTATCTAAGAATGAAAAATTCATCAAGGAACTTATTTTAAAATAAAAATTGGAGATTTTGAAAAGTCTTATAAAAAGTTTCGATGGCCGTTTTTGTTAAAGTTTTCACGCAAAGTGATTTGACTCGGCTTATAAAAATAAAAAATTGGCAATAATTTCGAATCAATTTTTTAAAACTTATGTTTGCATATTTGTGTTCCGAATTTCCAATTATAAGAATAAACATATTTAATAGATTATCTCGTTTAACTTTAATATGATACACCTCTATTCTTAATTTTATTATCATGTGTACGCGTTATATCACGTGGCTACGTAAACGAGCTAGAGGGTCGAAATAAAGACCCGGAACGAAACATGGAGTGTACAATTTAATTTTCACGTATCGACGTGTAGTGTTCGTGCAAAATTTCGCGGGCCACTCTCATTTAATTTTAGCCCCGGGAAACACGTGCGGTAATTAGGCGGCAGTCGAGCCGGCACCGCGAGCGGAAGAAAGGAGGGGGCCTATGTGAAGGTTCGTTTGCGCCTCACGAGCGGCAGCGACTATACGAGATCCCATCTTCTAATGACGTTCCCTCGCCCCCGCGATGCGTGACCGGGGTCAGGATGGCACCGTTAGAAACCGTTTCCACGGGTGCTCACCCACTCGTGGAGAACACGTACCGTCGCGAAAATAAGCTCCCGAGTTATAAGTGCCGTGGGACGTCGCGCCCATCGAGCTTCGTGCTCCCCTGCTTCGCCGATGCGACACGGCACGATAGTACCAAACGGCCGTCGAAACTTTTCATTTGCCGATACTGTCTATTTTCATCGCGTAATATCGTTCCTAAGTACATAAATTGTCTCTTGTGTTCCTGCACAGCAAAACGTGCTGTAAGAAAAAAATATCTGATATAAATATATTACAAAAAGTTAGCACTGAAAAAATTGCAAATTTATCTTCTATTAGTGTGATTACAAATTGTTGTTAATTTCAGGGATGATATTTATTGAAAAACTTGTTAGTTATATCAAATTATTGATATGAAAAATATAGTTAAAAATTGGTTAATAACGTATATTGAGAGAAAAATTGTTATATAAAAATATGTACACATATATACTATAACGTGTCGGAAATCAAAGTTGCATAACAAATATTCAAACGGCAACAATTTGGAACTGTACTAATACCTCGTTAGTGCGGATTATGGCATTGCTACATCCGAACGCTTGTTAAAGCGCTTCGGTTTGTCGACATGTCACATAGCTATACAAACTATTTATGATAAATACATCTAATTGGCACGATATTCTACTATTACGATTTATTAAGCATTTATATTGAAACGATATTGACTAGAGAGATATCAATAACGTGAGTTTAATGTATCTGTAATATATGATAGAAGGAAAAAATATAATTGAACTTAACACGCTTTCAAGTGCATCGGAATTAATTGACCGTGAATTAATTGTGCAGTAACAGATATTTCTGATTTTCGGATATTCGAACATTTTATTACTTGATACGATTTAATATGATGCAATAATAACAAATGATTATTCGATTTTAAATAAATACAATCATTTTTGCAAAACTAAGGTATTGCAGCTGCTAATATGTAAATATTATGGAAATGGGTTTAACAAAATATCATGCGTGTTTAAAATCGAATAAAAAGGATTTTTGGAGCTTTGTGATAAATCTCAATCGGAATCGGTATTCGTGTGAGATGCGAAGGCGTAGTGATATATTGCAAGGAAACGTGCCGGCAGGCAGACGGACGTTGGAAATTATTTATGACATTCACGAAAACGCGCTGTCAATTTATATCGAAATGTCACAATTGGAATTGACATTATCGCGACACACAGTTAAAAAAATATCGATCCCACGTGCGAGCCACAAGAGAATCAAAAATAGAGCGACCAAATGGTGATCCAAAGAATTATCGTTATTTGTATTACTACGAATGTTACGATTAATTAATTTTCATTATTTTGTGACAATTTCCTATTTTCGATTTTATTTTACGTTTTATTTTATCTCATCGTTATTTCAATTATATCTCTAATTTCGCTCTTTTAATCCACGTTAATTTTATACAGGATTATAGATTTCTAGCCGATAAAAGTTCTTCGGAAAATTAGCTAAGTCATTAAATAAAAAGTGCTCAACAGTCGTGATGCGAATATTGCCCGGCTTTTACGCGTCACAGTATACTCAATAACTCTTATCGAGATCGATTAATTTTCCCGTATTTCCGTTGTCGTTGAAGTCGTCTCGCGCGTTGATGACAAGTCAGGTCGATTATATTCTTCGGTCTCGATCGATCGCGCGCGGTTTCCCGGTCTCTTCGCGCCGCCGACAAAGAAAAACATTCGCGGGATATGATAGCGCAATGTCCGTCCGTTCGTCCGCTCGTTACTTGAGCCGACGAGCCAGAGAGCAAGCTGATAATAATAAGGTGCTTTCATAATTGCCGATGTAATTAGAGGGAAAAAAGGCGGAGGTGGAGCGCGCAATGCACTTCCTTCGCAGTCGGTGACGGCTCCGTTCTGGTCGCGCCCAAGTGCGCGCGCGTTTATTGTTGCAACTGCACCGAGAAAAAAAGCGCAATCGGGAACACGAGGATACGATCGCATCCTTAGCAAAACGAATAGTTAATTCTTTGCGGGCAGAATGATCTAGTTTTGTGGAACGACATGTTTTATTTCTATCTATATACGAGTAGTATATATTAATATTGTTATTCCGACGGGAGGTATTTGTTTCTCCTGTGAAGGCGTTTCTCTGAGTACAGACGAATAACGGCAAATATATTAACCGGCTAAATCCGCTCGCGACCTGCTTTTGCCATGAGCGGGCAAATCTGCGAAATAGGCAAACAAATAAATTATGCAGCCCTATGATAGTCACACAGAGAGAGAAACTGAAACGCCGTCGGCGCGCATCGCAATTATTTACAGTACCTTACAGTGCGCGGAGTTCGTCCGCTTAATTTAATCGTATTTAATTTCTAGAGACGCGCGACTCTTCGTTGTGTTACATCAGCATACCCTCTGTGCGGGATTCACGATACGATTTATGGTCGTTGCTCTCGCAAAACTTTGCGCTGAATAAACGTTTCTACGCGAGTCTCCGCTTTGTGGTTCCGTGTATAATATATGTATCTGCGATTTCCGTGAAGCACAATTCAGGGAACCGTGATTTTTTCACAGTTTTTCTTCCGCAGGATCTTATCGGTCAATAGCGAAAGAATTCAGAGCGCAACTGCGATTCGTGAGAACGCTGATAAAGAGCATGGACCGTAAAGGAAACAGCCCTCGAGAATCGAGCGAAGGGGAATACAATTAGGAGAAACGTAATGATAGACTATCTCAACGCGCAATTTCGAATACAATAAATTACTATAAGGCGCGTATAAAGTCTTCATTATTGCGCACGCGTTGCACTTTAACCATCTCTGTACGTACGAAAGCCATTGCCGACAACGGACGTTAATCGTTTTCTCTTTCCTGTCGTAACTTGAATTATCACGGATGATATATCGCGCGAATAATTCAGCCATAATTTCAGAAATAAGATCGCGCGATAGATAGCGATGGAATTCAGAACGTGACGTTAGTTCGTGAGAATGTTGATAAAGGGCATGGAGCGCGAACCGCTCCCAAGAAGGGAGAGAAATTAGGAGAAACGTAATGAGCCTCAATGCGCAATTCCGAACATAATGGATTATTCCACCGTGAGTTCGTGAGAAATAAGGTCCTCGTTATTGTTATACTTAAAGCAGAATGTTTGGAACAACTTTTCAATAAAAATTTCGAAGGAACATATTTCCGAGTAACGTTTATATCTAGAAATATTATATACCACTTCGTTTCAAATTATTTTCAAATTATTAGCGGTACGACGCAAATAATCTAACCATAATTTAAAAAAAATGGGATCGTGCGATCGATGAGCGGAGAAATTCGGAGCGAGAAGCGGTTATCGGAGAAATACGAGAGGGAGGAAAGTAGTATTTGCCACTGCTTCCGGTAGAGGAAAGGTGCAAAAGATGGGGAAACGGGAAAGCAAAAGAGGATAGAGTGGAACGAGAGAGGAGCTCGATGCGCGGATGGAAGCGGCGGGCAAGCGGGATCGAAAAAGGGAAGAGGCCAAAGCGGTCGGATGAAAATTTAATTTCACCGATCCTAGAGAAGGCCGGTGGGGCTCTACGACGGCATTACGGCACTCTCTTTCTCCGCCTCTATCTCCCCTCTCTCTCTCTTTCCCTCTTTTGCCACGCCGGTAACACACTGACGGCCACGATTTACGAGATTACGGTAACGAGAACACGGTAATATTACGGGGCGATGACGAAATTACCGGTCGTTCGCCCGCTTATCGCCTGAAAACTCGCGCGAGCGGAAAGGACGAAAATAAAATTTGCGAGCGTCCACGTGATTGACTCTATCTCCACCTGTGTATTCTCAGACCGGCCTGCAAATGAAATTGCGTGGATGACGAAATTTGCAAGAAATTTAACAGTCGCAGTTTTCGTTATTGTTGTCACTCGTTAGTCATAGTGAGTTACGAGCGGGCATGATTATCGCGCCGCGTTACGCTTCCGGCATCGCCACCGCAGACATTCTCGTTATTAATTGCGACCGGACTTAACGGCTTAAGCTGTGCGACTCATAGTTGTCGGAAGATTGCATTGTGGCGAGAGGACTTTCGGTACAGACTGACCGAAATCATGACATTGACCGAATTATGCGCAAACTCAAAGTCAAAGCGCGAAAAAAGATCCCCTTTCGTATTTATTTCATATAAGGTAAAAAAGTTATGGAATTAAGAGTATTTAAGAAATTAAGAGTAAGTGACTCTTTTTGTAGAAAATGTCATTGACTCATTTAAACATCAAATAAGTAATAGATTGCAAAATTCAATTTTCTAATGCAATTTTTTACAAGTGGTTAAAAATTATTCATATTGCATATTTAAATAAAAGCAGAAATAAAGATTAAAACATTTTTTATTCTTGAAAACTTCCTTGCATCCTTTCTCAGTCATTTCATTAGTTTATCTGATTTTTCAAATAACACCGATTTAATCAGAATAATATCATTTCTGAGATACGCGGAACAGCTGAATTCTGTGATTTCGATAAAAAAATCTAAATTTAAATTTTTAAATTAAATTTAAAAGTTAAATTTTTACTCTAATACGGATTTAAGAAATTATCATAACATTTACCTAGAGTAAATAAGGTAGTTTGAGAGGGAAATATTGGCTTCTCGATAGAAGTTCCGTATTTACTTAGGACTGTGTAAAAAGTTACGTCCAGTGATAGGATTTCCCGGGCGAAGGCTTCTCGAGCAGTAATCGAAATGTATTTTGCACGCGTATTTCAAACTGATATGCGGGCAACGTATGCTTAAACTTTGCCCGGAAATTTTGCAATTATTACTATTTGGATGTTTATCTAGCTACGCCATAAGCAATAATGAGTTACATATTCAGGCCATGAGTATTGCGCTACGTCGATCACAAGGCAGGAAACGCTCGCGTGTTAATCCTGTTTTTAATTGCAAATGCACTCAGAGAAAAAATTCGTACCAGCAACTAAAAATTTGTGGACAAATAGCGCCTCAACTATGTGCTATAAAGTTGCAGGAACAACAACAAATAAGTTATATGAACTAAGAAAACATAGTAATATTAATCATTTATAGTAAATCGTTGGATAAACTACATATTTGTCTAAATATTTGTCTAAACTGGAAAAATGTTGTCATAATATCTTACTTGTATAAAGTTTATAGAACTGTGTAATTATAGTTGAGTCGCTATTTCACTATCATTAATTAATAGTTCACAAATGTAGTTAGGGTGACTATATTTTTATAGTATTCAGTACTACTTTAGTTCCTATTACTTCGTAAAACTAGTTGCAACTACTTAAATTTCAGAGTTGCTAAATTATAGTTGCCAGAACTATTTCGTTTTCTCTCAGTGTGCATTGAGAGGCTCAAGATGCGATTTGTAATGTCATAATATCGTATGCATGTACGTTTGAAATAACATTTTAAGTTAGTCACAATAGAAAATATTTGAGTTTTATTAATATCAGGACAAATTTTTATATATCAAACATAATGAGCTACTTTATCACGTAGAACATTATATGTATAAATTATTTCTGAGAGAACAAATATTTATGGATACCCAGTCGACACATTCAGTAGCTGCTATGTAACTATAAAATAACAAATTATATAACGAATACGTCATAACAGTTATGTTACAGTTGTGTAATTTTTCTGTCTTCTTCTACATAACTGCTTCAGTCGACACATTCAGTTGCTGCTATATAACTAGAAAATAACATAAAATACATAACGAATATAAACAACAGTTATGTTACAGTTGTGTAATTTTACTGTTTTCTTTTACATAAACTGATGAATGTAACATTCATGAATTATGAAGTCATATATTTAACATGTATATACCATTACTTGTACTTTTGAATGAGGGCAAAATTTTTATATAACGAGAACGTAAAAATTACGTTATATAAAGCGTGATTTAGTTTATATACATGTTACATATTAGTTATATTACTGTGTCGACTGGATACTTATTATGTATATAAAAGTACTGTATTATATCATTAGTATTAGGCCCTGCGCACAATGGAGGAATATTAGATATTAGAATCAGTTTCCTCAATAAACACTATAGATAAATAATAAGTTATGTTGTGTTTCGTATAACACATTTATGTCTTATATCTTATTAATATCCATTGTTAGGTCCTGCGCACAATGGAGGAATATTAGATATTAGAAATAGGAATTAAAATTTTAGAATCAGTTTTCTCAATGAATATTGAACGTAACGCACAATGGATATTAATAAGATATAAGACATAAATGTGTTATACGAAACACACACAACATAACTTATTATTTATCTATAGTGTTCATTGAGGAAACTGATTCTAAAATTCTAATTCCTATTCCTATCTCCATTATGCGCAGGGCCTAACTCTCTATGAAGAGAAAGATCTAAAATTTTGCGTTATTATTTTCTTTTTATTTATTTTTTCCTATTTTTTGTTCTGTTTTGTACTATTATTATTTAATCATCGATAAATACGACTTAAATAAATCACAAACTGATTCATACTAACAAAATCCAACAAAAGTACAAGGCGTATCTCTATGCATTTACTAGTCATGTCGAGTTGCCATAAAAATATAACAACGGACACCAGATGCACAAAGGCAGATTGTAATCTTCTATTTTTTTAAAGTATGATTTACGAAGTATAGCGGATATGAGACAAGTTTCATGCCAATACGCATTCCATAATACCGATTTATTCTGTGAAATAAAGTGTCCGGACGGCGGACGGTACAGGTGGGTAGCAAGCGGTCATAAAGTTCGCGGCATACGAGAAATCCCACATAGTCCGAGGACATCCCCTGAAGAGCCAACGCGGCATAAAAAGTACTGATTAAAAGGTAAAAAGAATTGATGGTATTCCGCGCGGTCGGGTTAATGAAAATCGCGTTCGCCGCCGCATAGCGGCGGCTAATAGCGTCAAGGTTCAACGATGCGAGGCAAGTATATAGGTCGGTGTAAGGCTGAAAGAAGACCGGAACATCTGCTCACCTACCGCCGCCGGTTAAACTCGTAGCTCTCGTTTTCCACTGCGGTCGGCCGCAACAATAATTATCGCTAATAATGCCGGGATGCTTAAACAGAGTTATAACGTAGGCTACCCTGGAAACGCCGCGCTATTTCAGCCGGGTAGATCCGCGAGAACTTACCGACGCTCGCCGAATGCACGTACACAATATTTCGTGCTCCAGCTGGAACTTTACTGACATTTCACTCGGAATTTGCGAACAAATATATTAGAATTTTTAACCGCAGCTGGTGTTCCCTTGAAATTATGGTTTTGTGATTTAGAAATTTAATACCAATGCGAGGAATTTAGTTTGTGTTGCAATGAATTTATTTTACAGCTGTCAACAAATTCTTGTATTAATTCTTTTAATATTAGATGATTTATTATTATCATTGCATCAACGTTGACCGCTAACTTTTCAAATCACGTGAAAAACTGACCAAACTATTTGTAACAATTCGAGCTAACAAATGAATGATAAAATATAGCTCGATGTTGTATATGCGTTTCTGGTTCACGATTAATAGGATCCGAGAAGAAACGAGAGATGTGTATAGAGAAGAGAAATAAAATACAAAGAGAAGAAATATATTACTGCGAGAACGCAGACGGTCATGCGGATCAATCGCGCGTAAAGCGTCTCTTAAAAAATACTTCCACCTGCGCGCAAACTTTCCCTTCTTTTTCGCTCTCTACTTTTTTTTATTTCTTTGCGCTGCGCGACACACACACACACACACACAACCGCTTTGCCGAGCAAAGTTCTGGCGGTCTTCCCTCGCGCCAAAGCCTGTTCTCGGGGAAAGAGAGGTATTATAGGAACAGGAGCCAAGCTCTCTTCACTACGTACTTCATTACGACTTAATTCACCTTCGCAAGAAGCTCCTCGCGGACAACAGAGATCCTTCTTCCCTATATCCTGTCTCTGAGAGAGACAATGCGCAGAAGTGGTCGAATCGAGAGTGAAATTTACTTAAATAATTTACAGATAGAGGCAAAATATCCATAAATAAATACATTATTATTAGATTATTTTATTTTATTCCAAATCAGGTTTACGCACATATTACATCTTCTTCATTAAGAGCATAAATTACAATAGGTACCCACTAACTAAATATCCCGATAACAAAAATACATCGCACTAACAATAAGTTATCGCACAATGTATCGCAAAATAACGGTGACGCTTTTTTTAATACGAATATTAAATTGAAATCACAATTAATATCAAATTACAATTAAGATCGATCACTGTTCAAACATCTTGCATTATTTTGTCAGAACTCTCGTAGCAAAAATCTGAAATATTGTCATTCGAAAAATGTTACAAATTCATAAGTCGCGCAACGTATGCAGGCTGAAGTTTATTTCTTTCGCGTCGTTGATAACACGATTCTTTCTGTTTGAAGAGAATTTCGCGGTGGTTGAATTATGTTTGCACAGTTCTCGATGTTGATCCTTCTCATCGCCTTGCGATGAGAAGGATGCAACCCGCATCCTTGGAACGAAGAAGGCAGAAGCGCAGAAAAAGTGGGCCACCGCGTCGCATTTCCAGAGTGGATTGCTTCTTACGTGCGCTGGTCGGAATCTCCTCCGACACGAACGAATGTTGCACATACCCATTCCAATCTGAATAAAAAGAGGGTTGGGCCATGGCAAATTGATTGGTCGACCGGGGTAATCCCTATCTTGTACGTAGCCGGATATTAGTAATTTTCGATAAGAAGGATCGGACGCGGCGGAGCTTTGTCCAAGAGATCAAATTGGCGGCAGCCCTAATTGGCAGAGCGGGGACGAAAATAATGGATGATAGGCGGTATATATGTGTACAGCGGTAATAAAATTATGTTACATTAGACTGACCTATTATAATGCGGAATAAACGCCGGTAAAGGGCGTTGAAGTCTAATTGGGCTGGTGCGAAAATAAGGAAAGATAAAAAGCACGCAAAGAAGGTAAGAAGGTAAAGAAACGGAAACTAAACGCACGGATCTCGCGGAGAATTCCATAATATAATAGTTGTTATAACGCATTTTTAATACATAGTTAATATATCACTTGTAACTCGCTAAAAGGCGTTATTTAACACAAATTTAATGTGAATACCGTTAACACATCAAAAACTATGCATTGTTTCGATAATATACAATGGTTAATATTTTCTAGTGAAGCTATAAAATTCTAGTGAAATTATAAAATTACCCTACAAATAAAATATTATTTTAAACAAGAGTTTATTCGCAATAAAAAAAAATTGAATTATTTTTTTAAATTTCTAAAACTTTCATACAACGGTTAAATATTTAAGATATTTTTATACGCGTAAGACATTTTTCGGCCGAGAAAGATTCGCGCAATGCAGGATTAACGGTGGCGAATACACGGTTGTTATCTTGATATGTTGTTACGTGGAGAGATATATAGCCAGCAGCGGGACAGCCGGCGTGCAATCCTGCTGTTCTGAATCGTCAGGTTTACGTGCGTTCAGCCGCATCGCGGGGTATCTTTCCGGGGGCGACAGGGTCGGCGACAAATGCGCGCCAAGCCACGGTCAAAGTGTAGACGAACTTCAGCGAGACGGGGACGGACCCGCGCTCCGTGGAAGTTTAGGGCCACGAGGTGGTTGCTCGACGGAAGTTGGACAAGTTTGAACGTGCCTGATATCAGGGCAGGCACGTAGAGACGCGTAAATTTCAGATGCAGATGCGCGCTACGGCGCAAGGACGACGGTGCAGTGACGATGCTCGTGTGCATAACACAACGATCGCGCTTCGTGCGAGAATAAATGTGCGCTATATTCCGCGCATTCAGCAACGCGGCCGTCGCTGAAACAACAAACTGGACATTCGCGCGCGGGCGTGGAATACAATTACCCTCCGCACTAATTTCGTCCCCGGGGAACGGCGCGCACGCCGTTCGTTCGTTCATTCGTTCGTAATGAGCGGGGAAAACGCTGTTTTCACAAGAGAAATTAAGGAAATGTCCTGTAAAGAAAGAATGGCTAATTTTTTAAGTGGAAGTACCATTGCGGGGTTTGTTCGCGGGTAACGCGATCGATCGCGGCATGCAGCCCGGCTTTCAACCCGGAAGGTAGGCATCTTCCGTTGCGCGCGAATATCTTAACACTGCAAATCGATTTTGTTCGATATAAATCTAGACTGAATTATCATTGTTTGTGCATAATAATGGAAGGGGATAATGCGGCGGCTATATTTAACGCTGAAGCTTCGCGTTCTAACAAGCGTTTAATTCGCTCGGCGTCACGTTCGCCAAACCAAAACAGAAATAACTTTCACATCAAGCGACGATATTACACGTAGCACGTTGCAAATTCGCAATCGTTTTTCTCGCTGCGGTTCGCGGAGCCGAGACGCGACGTTGTAAATATACCATAAAATTATCTCCGCGGAAACTTTACGTTCCCGGACGAAATGTGGAACGTAGTGCGCACATGTGTGTGTCGAGGACGAATGGACATTGTCTCTGTGACTTGCTCGCAGAAGAATTTCGCGCCCCACGAAATGTTACGCGCGGAATCATGCGGAACTGACGCGTTTTCGAAGCTACCGAAACGCACCACTTCCTCCGGAGCCACGAAGCGAGAACGAATAGAGAAAGTTCGCGCTCTCGCGGAAGAAAGAAGTCGGCGAGAGGACGAGAGGAACGGCGAGAAAAAAGCGACGGAAATCGTAAAGGAGACGACAAACATATAGACTGAAAAATCGCGAATGTTAAATAAGCGATGGGAGAATAATGTCGTGCGCGTTAATAAACGAATGTTGCATTAAAAGTTGCACATTATATTTCGACTATTAGCAGTATTCTTTTAAGACGAAATAATATACAATATTGTTTATTCTTAACAATATTGTATATTATTTCTTAAGTGAAAACAATTGTTTTCATTTAAAAAAGGGTTAAAGTTTACAATTCAATAAACTAAAAATTATAAAATTTATTTATAATAATGACATTATATATATATATATATATATATATATATATATCGTGTAGGAGAAGTAAGTATTTAAAATTATTTATCTTAATTATTGTTAATTATTAATAGAAAATTGAAAAGTGACAAACAGTTTGGAGATAAAGGTGACAATACTTAGGACTGTAGAAAGTTTGTAATTCGATTTATTAGTTAAAATGGAACGAACGAACGATAACGGGGCGCGCAGTTCTCTTGCCTCTGTGATGATAATTTTCGGTTGCATTTGCTTCTTTTTTACGAGCGACGGATATCAAATCTCCGCGAGGTTCTCGTCGGTACAGTGCCGCAACGTTATTTCAACGATTTCGCGGTTTTCCAGGTCCGGGATTTCAATGGAAGCGGTCCAGCCTCCGTGTGTAAATTTTTCCTCGCTCCTCCGTCAGCGCCCGCGCGATCTGTGCCCACCTCCTTTCTCCCGAAGAATTCCTGGTTTCCAGCTCTGAAGTTTCTACATTCGTTCTCGGTTCACGGCGCCGCGAAAAGAAGTGGTGCGTTTCAGTACCTTCGAAGCATACTTTATCAGCTCTCGCGCTCACCTTTTTCTTTCGATATGTCACTCGCGGTACCCGAAACTCGACATTAACAGCGATTTATAATATGGAAGGTTGTACGATATGGGAGACGGGGAGATAGCAATAATTATGGGACGCCGTGATATAGTGACAATAACTATGGGACATTATGTTGAAGTTTGTGGTTCTTAGATTTTTTATTTAGCAATAACCGAATCTATTTTTATTTTTGAAGATCAAAAAAGTTTTTCTTGTTGAGAATTAATCTTTATTAAATTTATTATCTTTTTCATAATACTTTGCAGTATATCATTTTCTTTTATATATGTCGCTTTAAGAGAAAGGAATATATTTTTCTCCCGTCTCTAAGAACGTCGCTTCCACTTAATATTCTTTATATTTCACTTCATAATCTTTTCTTTCCCGATTGTCGAGACATATCCGTAAAAATTCGCTGGATGATCCAAATTTAATTTTCTTTTCTTCGCATTTTATGCCAGTCTTCCGCCAAATTCCCGAGATCTTAAAGTAGTATTCGAGCGCCTTTATTCTCTTTCGCCGCATTAATTTCTATTCTAGTTAAGAGTTTGAATTACAAAGAACTTTCGCCGGAAAATATTCCCTCTTCTGTCCGGAAATTAAAGCAATTAAGTCAACCGGTGCATCGCTGCAAATTACTTTTGCGAGCGTATATAATGACATCCATTATTGCTGTTTTACACGACTTTTTCCATTTCTAATGTTCTGTGTGTATTTTTAGTATTGTGCATTATTATGCAAAACATAATAGAACTATAAGAAAGAGAGAGAGAGAGAGAAAAGAGAGGGGGAAACGATGAGAAAAAGTCAGAAAGTTTGTCAGCGGAGGATGATTTTGATAAATCAAACTATCTCAGTATCCATCACGTCTGCATACATATGAGAAAAATATCCGCTATCGAGATGGATTCTTGGTCTATTCGATGACGAGGAAATGGAGAGAGGTCGAGGAGTTTCACGGGCACCTTGTCTGCGCCGTACTTTATTCCCTCAGAAAGGATTCGACCGTGCGAGATGGGCCGAATATGGTCGATATATCATCGCTAGGGATCAACGCTGTATCCACTATCGACCGACCGGCGCTATCTCTCCGTCCGCTAACTCGCAAATCTCGGAAAATGCCTTAAAGAAAGATAGATGTAGTACATCAGGGACGAAAGCTCGCACAGATCAAATTCCCGATGAAAACTCATAGACCATTTATTCGGTCGACGCTAAATAAATTAGCGCATCATAAAAATTGTCATCTACTCCAACTCGAGGATGCGAAAATAGAAAATAGAATTAATTCAGCGATATGTTCGTTTAATATTGACAATAATAATTTTTGTAAGTGGAAAAATATGCGGGATATGATGAATAAATATCACGACGTAAGAAGAACATAAATGCCTGTGCAATTTATATCTTTAGTGCTCTCGAGCACTTACAGAGATTCAATTAGCGATAAAACGTTCAGTGTCATGTTTAGCTCATTCAACATGTCATTATCATTCGCCGTCTTTGTATTCTTCTTATTACTTCCAACGTCTTTGCTCACGTTGCGTTAGCATGCCGCGCATGCTTTATCTCGATTTCCTTTTCCTTATTGATATGCATACATTCAGAATTTTAGAGACATTATCTTCCTTTTAGAACTATCTCGAGTAAAAGCGCGATGCACACGCTTTAAAACATCAAATTCTTGATTTTCTTGAAAAGTTATACTTAATTTCGATCGATTTCTGTATAATTTTATATGAGACAAAATCTAGTAAGCATCAAGAGCCGGACTAAACTGGACAAGATTGATATCGACTAAGGGATCTTTTTTTTTATTTTACAAAATAGATTCCTGCATAGGCAGAGCGTTATCAAGGGTCAACTCAACTCGAGTCTGCTCGCGTATGATAAAACAGGTACTATTTCACGCTCGAGTAGGGTCGCCCGCACATTTAGAAAACACGCGAACACACATACACACGCAAACGAGCTTCTATTTCTTGGTGTTTCTCCCCGTTTAGGTTCTTGCCTCCCACGAATTCCGTTCCCGAATCAGCCGAGTGCGCTCCGCGCGCGCGCCACCTGAGCCAAACGACTGCCTGGCTACCTACCAAATTAACTTTTACTACCATCTTCCCAATTAATTTACAGGCCCCCGCCGCCACTTAATTGCGCGCATAAATTATCCGAACCCTCGAGATTGTCCGCTCCGAGCTACTCGAGATGTCCGCCGCGCCGCTTTTGCCGCCGTCTCTCGCACCTTCTTTCACCATGACCGCCGTTTTCACGGTCGTTTTCAACACCCATATCACATCGTCCACTTCGCGACGTCTTCACTTTCTTGCCAGATTTGCCACCTCGGGTGATAATAGTGCAAAATTACATGTTTGTCGCGAGACCACAAACGGTTACGTAGGATTTACATGATTATTGCATTAATATTCAAAGTAGTGAGTATGGATACAAAAATACCAATATATTATCAAAATAGTTTGTAAAAGAAATTAATAATTTTCCTAGAAAAAAAATTTAAGCTATTTAAATAATTTGCTTTTGTGTCAATCTGTATTTACATAAGATAAATTAAAAATAAAATGAATGTGTAACACTGAATATCATAAATATTGGATAAATGACAACGTGCAATATTAATTAACTTGAAAATTGAGGATTCCAAAATAACGAATGTAATATGTCTTCATTAATTTAATTTACTGTTTCAACTATTATTACGATCCTTCTATATTAGTCCACTCTCTCATTCTCTAATTATTTTATTAGTTTATTTAATAATTTAATTAAAAATGAATAATCATGATACTATTTTTAATCGCATCTCATGACAGTTGAAGCGGGTCAGTGTTCTCGTTTCACCTCTTATAATTTAATCACAATTCTTACTGTCTCATGACGAGTTCTCTTTGTAAAGAGATTACTATCCGCTAGCAAACATATTAAGCTGTTCTAAGTGAAATCATCCGGTATACTCGACGTGCAAATTTCGTTCCCGATGGGGACGAACGGAATTAACGTCAACCGCTGCGGGCAATCGAGAAAGTTTGACTTTGAATCTCGTCGCGATTCAGGAAAATTAACTAACGGTAACAGTTTCGCTCTTTCGTTTGCCAGTTGAAACATAGATGCGTGCATACGGGAAATAATGTTGCCGACGTCGCATTACGATTCAAGTTAACAGAGTTAATTAAATTATTTCGAAATTACAATACTTAGATACTTAAGTACCAAACGTTCCACAGATTGTTTGCAATTTACGTTGAACGTATGGTATTAGAAAAAAACTTGAACAATTAATTGACTAATAATTTGTCTAACGAACAATTAAAACGCGTACATTTTTTATTAATAAAATAATTCGTTATTATAACGGTTTGCGCAAATAATTGGTCATATTTTAAGCGAGTTTTAAAGAATAATATTCCGAATACAAATCTCTATGCATCTAAGGCTCTAGTACCTAATAAAAAAAACAATTAATAAAATTAGTGAGGTGTAAATAATGAAAGCGACCTGTAATTACGAATGGAAATTCTTTTGTAGCCATTCTATTCTTCTCTGCCATGTCGATTGTCTCCTTTCCATCGAACGAGCAGCAGGAATTTCATTGCGTCCATAGCTGTTACGTTTACATATTCATAGGACGCGGCCAAAAGTGATGTACGCAAGTGGAGGCGCGCAAGTGGGCTACAGACGAACGAGTTTCGCGGCGATTTCGTGCCCGTTGCATCGAGCGTGCCGATAATTCATTCGTGGATGCACACTCACGCGCTACGTAACGGGCGACCTCACCCCGGGCCGGTCGTATACACCGAGCGGATGTGTATTAATGACCGGCCAGGGTTTAAAATACTCCCGAAAACGAAGCGATCCGATGCTAGCAGGCGTTTCATGCGCGCGACACGTTTTTCCTTCCAGTGACGCATCGCCGGCGCAATGGACCCATATAAAAATGAAGTAGTTTTCACGGGGATTTCAGGGGAACGTTACGTTAGATAAAGCGACGATAGTTGTTTCGAAATGAAACGAAAAAGATTCTGAGCCAGAAACTGTTTCCCTATCTTCCCTATTGTTCCTAGAATTTGCATTTTCCTCAAATAATTCATTTAACTCTGCTACCTCGAGCCCAGAGGCTGCAAATAATTGTATAAAAAGTGTCGACGAGAGAAAGAGAGAATGCATTTCCCGTCCTACTAATATTTAGGCATCTTTCAAACGCACAAGAGCTACGACACTTGCCAGTTACGTACACGTACACGTTTCTCGTACGCGTGTTTCCCATTTTTCTCTTCACTTCGATGGCTCATCGCTTGTCTCTTTCTAGCCTTTCTTTGTTGCTCCTCTTTTTGCTAGGCGGACGATAAATCCGCGACCTATAAATCAGCGGCCATTTCTGGCCGGAACTTTTTGACAAGGCAATTGGGAATTGTTTGGTAAACGACGGTGGCGGGAACCGAAAAATCATGAGGTACGCGCTTTCTGCCGTGCCGCACTCTCATTCAATCCATATCCCAAACGAGCAGCGGCCTCGCCCGGTTTTATTTATCGCGAATTCGCGGAATTTCGCCCCGGCTCGGAATTCGGTCGCTCGATCATCGCGCCAAAATTTTCGCCCCGAAATTTTCTCGCGTCCTATAAATCGCATGAACGGTAAATAGGTCGGCGACGGATTTAATTACCGGTTGACCCCCGCCTCCGCGGATTTACCGCTCAGATTTACAAGCGCGGAACATACGACTGTAGTCTGATTACGAGCGCTTAGTTTCGCGCCGGAAGCACAAAACTGTGGAATTTATTTTTTCGAATTGCATTCGAGAAAAAACAATCAACGTAGAGAAGTTACATGAGGCAAACCATTCCAACTTTATGGCATGAAATAATTTTTCTCCAGCTTTTTTTTTATTGCAAACAGAAACTATTACACATTCATTGTAAGACTTCAGGAAACGTTTATATTAATACTGTTCGTCCTACCTGTATAAAATACAGTGAACATTCTGCAGTTTTCGCATACGTTTGCAATTAAAGTTACAAAAATAATTTCATGTTATAAAATTAGAAGATTTTGTATGCAGTATATAGTTGTGTACAATATCGTCAAATCGAATGTTCTGATTAGCCAGCTGTTTACCCAATTATCTCAAAGAGTATTTGCCTCATCGACACGACCGAGCGCAATCAGCAAATCGAGATTCGTTCATTTCGTCTCATCGAAAGCCAGCCCGATCGGTGCGGCGGCGAGAAATAAGATCGACTGACGGCGACTTGACGTATCTCCGGCGGGCGGTCTATAATTCGTTCGGACGAAGATACACCGGGGAGGAAGGATCGAGTGGTAGAACACGGATCGGAAAAAGGAAAGAAGCGGAGAGAGACAGACAGAGGGAGACGAGGGAGAGCAGGGTACGATTTGGGTTAGCGCCAGCAACGCCGGCACCGACGCCGAGCGACGTCGGGGGTCCGTCACTTGGCGCCGCAATTGCTACAGTATAGCTGTGCCATAAAAGCCGATTCACATCGTCGAAGGCGAGGGATCGCACGGCTGTTACCTTCGGGCGACCTCCGGGCTGATTGCTCGCGTTCGCATGCGAGTAATACGAAATAGACACGGGGTGCGTACGTGAGGAACGTACGTAAGGAACTACGTGAAACGACGCTGCTACACGTGATGTACGACCTTAATTTTAATGACTGATACGTTGACGAACGTGATGCTGATTTTTACTCGGAAAAAATTTTATTAAGTAGATTATTTCTTGAGATTTTTCAATTTTCCGCATAAGATGTTTTTGCGATTAAGCTCTTTATATGATACTTTGAAGCAAATTCTATTTGAAATTAATCAGAAAATATGTTTTACTGTCTCCAAATTTATTTTATTAGCCTGCAATTGTTTACAGACTGAACATCACTAGCAACATTTTAGTTTCAAGATGGAAAACCAATATTAGATTAATCAAAATGTATTAAACAAAAATTAATACCAAGAATCACGAGTGCAAGTTGCAGCACAAGATCTTACAATGACGATTCGTAATTGTTCCGTAAATTACTCGAAAACTTTTATTTTAATAAGACCACTCGATAATAAAAACTTGGATCCTCATTCATCGCAAGCGCACAGAGAAACGTATCTTCGACATAAGCGGGTAGGGCGAATCGGGCTTAACACTGTAGAGAGAAAGAGAGAGAGGATAGGTATTCCTCCCGTTCTTTTATTTCGCCTTCTTGTCGTATCTGCCGCGGACTCACCAAAGTCCCCTTACTATAAATAGAACCGACTGTCTGACTATATGTCTGCTATGTCGCGAAATGTACGAGTGGCGCACGAGTTCCTCGTCTGCAGAGGCGTCTCGACGCTCGTCACTATCGAGATAATCCGGAGAAACACACCGTACGACGACGACCGTTCCGTTATACTTAGCAAAGCGTGTCTGCGGTGTAATGAGAGGTCAAGGATTGATTGTATGAGACACGTCTAACGCGAATGCTGAATCATTGACTGGACATTCGAGTGCACAATGTCAATGAAAATGTCGAGGAGTTTTATACGTATTAATTTTAAGGAAAGTTAAATCTTTTTAATAATGATTATTATGTAATACAGATCTCGTTAGAAAAAATAATAATCAAAAACTTATAAGTAATGTTATTTATACACGGAAAAAACGATTTTACCAAAATATCTAAAAATTTTGCCGGATACAAATTTGAAAATAACTTTGTTGAATTATTTAAATTATTGTGTAGGACGCCCAAGCTAGTTGCTGAAATATCAAAATTTTTCGCAACAGTATCATTATGTTTGAGTGTCCGGAATAATTATTTTAATGGTTCAACAACATTATTTTCAGATATGTATCTGGCAAAATTTTTAGGTACTGCAGCAAAATCGTTCTTTCCGTGTAACGTTACAAAATTAATGTCTTCAAATTTTTAATAGTATGATATCTGTACATTCTAAAGTAAGAAGTAGATATAAAAATGACGATATCCGATTACGTCAAACTTTCACAATGGACGACTATCGAGCTAATGGCCATGAGCATCAATTTTCCATGATATCCTCAGTTAAGTTCGGTAGATCGAAAATTAATAATTTCCAAGTCTTTCAAACTTTCTTCGTGGCTTCGACAAGATCGTCTTACTGTCACTTTCAATTTCTTCTGTCAACATACGAATAGTTTATCCAGGTCTTCGATAACGTGCTTCTTGACGGTCCATGAAAAATTGATAAGCGCTATGCAACAAACACGCCAGCGAAATCTTTGACGGCCCTTCCAGAACACAAACGTCTTTTCGACGTGCACGCAACCAAGCGTCAAGCAGTGATGGCATTGATATTTTCTTGTAAAGTTATTGAACACCATGACGACGGATCATAGCACCGTGTATTAATCTTTCACAAGTTTCCATCTTAGAGCATACAACTTCAAAGTATGTGCAGTCTACTTATTTTCCTAAGAATCTTTTACACAAACGTATTACTTTTAGCTTTCACAAAAAGTTCAAAAGTCCCAAGAATCTATTACCAATTTTTAAAGTTATATATATTGCGCTTTTTAATATTTCTTTGTTTGTCGTGGATTTTGAAGATTATTGGCTTCAGAGAAATAACCACTGTCGGCGACCATCATTAACGTTAACACGTCGACTATTCACGGCTGATAGTTTATCAGGAATCCATTTCGATCGTTTGTCTTATCACCTGCATGTTAAGAGCCGCTGTTGCACAGCGGAATATTTATTCGCGAACGAGATAGGTAGACAGGTCGGGTGGATAGGTCAGGGGTGAACGGGACGTAGCACGTGCACACGCGATACCTACCGGTTCGCGGGGAGCACAGTTGGGAAGCCGACTGGGATATGGGCGGGCGGGATCTACTCTCTACCTGGTGTGTGTGACAAATGTACTCCTTATATGATTCCGGGCTTCTCGCTGTTCCCACGGGAGCCGTGACCAAGAGATATCGTGAGCGCCTACCGACTCGATAAGACTTGTCGTGGATATCTGCGCTTACGATCCCTTCTCCACGGCGTATAAAGTAAGGAACATCCCTCCGGTTCAGTCCGACCTGTTTCGGTCATAAAGTCCTTTTTCCTTTAATACGATATTAAATAATCATGTCTCTGACGGTTGTATACGAATTTGAAAAGGTTTAAAGGGGATAATTCCTTATGTGCTTTTTGTAGCGAATAAATCAAGATCTTCACATTCACCTTCTTTCCTTTTGTGTAACGGACGAATGCCACGCGAAATTGGATTACACGATAGAAGAACACGGAATGACGACAACGAATTATGGATACGAGAACGACGCTTTTCAGCGGCGCTATGCCAAGTAAGGGTCCGATCTGGAATAGGTCGGGTATCGATTGTGAATGCTTTCAGCTGGAGGGCCACTTTGGGAATTCGGCATAGTGCGGTAGTATCATCACGACTTGGATTCCTCGTCTCGCGGGCGATATAAAGTGCATAGATCGATGCATATACTCGAGGCACAGCCGTGGAAAGCAAGTCAAAAAAGTGCGATGTGTTTCGCGAGATTTGACGTTTTCTGATTTCAGCGTCATATAGATCATTTAGTTTGAGATGTACATTAATTAAATCTTAACTGTCTCCTATTAAAAAATGTACCGCGTTTCGTTAAAATTTACTTGATGCGAATTTCCCGCACTTTAAATTCACTGCATTCCATAATCTAACATATGTCACTTTTAAAATGAATGGCTTACACGCGAGATATTTTAAAAAAATATCTCTTCAAATATGGATTGCTGCCCGGCGGGACACATCTACACCGTGCAAAATTTATGTCGTTACATTTTTCCAACTGCCACACACCATTTAGTTGAATTGTCAGAAAACAGTTCGTTTGTATTATGTTACATTCATTTTTAAAATTCAATCATCGCCAGATGTGCGGCAGTGCCATAAATAGGTCAAAAATCCAAAATCATTGATACTCAAAAGTTATCTCTCGTTTTATTCGACACTTTAACTTTGTTACCCACGAAAGGGCAATTATTTCTAGTCTTGTAATAGCTTCGCCGGCTTTAACTGATCATCTCACGGTACGCGTCAGAAACTTATAATCTCGAGCTCTGTTCATCGCTGCGCAAGACAGACACGATAATACAGCGCGTACGACATATTAGCTCCGTTATCCTCATTGGCGGAGGATCGGGGTAGCCTTTAGGAAGGAGGAAGCGAATCTTCCTCGCCCGGAACGGTGGTGGCTGGCAGTGATGGAACGACAACGGGCAAGTAGGACGATGGCAGGGGTATGACTTTGAGCGCGGTGTCAAATCGAGGGGGAAGACCCGATGCGGGGCACTCGGGGAGTGGGTGAAAAGGTCGGGTGAATGCTTGCTGCCGGGGTCGTCCAACCCCCGGCCTGCCACCGCCACGATAAAGGATGCGCGACGCCAGCCCTCTTTTCTTGCTCGTGACAGTTCGTCTTATATACCCACGAAGTACCTTTTCGCTTCCTAATTTTCCGCGTCCCGCCAACTCGCGACGTTGACAACTCGACTTGGCTTGACATCGAACGTTTGCTTTCGGGGTTATTAGTAACGTAAGATTGATCGCGGCAATAACATTTTATTGTGCGGTGACACGCGCACGCTAAGGCTCAGGACTTAATTTAATTTTCTGACAGAAATTTGTTTTTTGTGGCTTTTATCCTCTTAGTGAAGTCTTTCTTTTCAGAAGTTTAATAGTGATCATAAATAATAACCAAATATTATCGATCGTAAGGTATCTTCTTATATAAATATATCATAATAAAATATTAAAATTAGTAACTATTAATTATATGTCATATTAATTTGATTAGTGAGCGTTCACTGCGTTGTTCTATTTATCCAAAAATTTTAATTATCCTGTTTATTCTCTAATTTTGCTTCCTCATAGAGGAAGCTTTGTGATCGTGGAAAAAAAATGTTTCGAGATTTTGATGGAAATAGGTTTAGAATGTTCCAAAAAGTCGAGAAATCATATTGGTAGAAAATGTCCGGACGTATGTATGTATGTATGTGTGTACGGATTTTTTTGTACACGCATCTACTTCTACAATTTTTTAGATACCGGGCTGAAATTTTGCACACAAATAGAGTATCATAGAAAGTATGTTCTCCTCTAATTTTTGTAGGATCCATCAAATGGTATGGATTTTAGGGGGGTTTTCATTCCTCAGAAAAATGTGTTTTACGCTGTAACTTTCTCAATATATGAGATATCGGTTTATTTTTAATTCTATTATATTCTTCAGTCTTTTCTACCCCTATTTCATATATAATTCTTTAAAATTTGGTTGATTAGATCCATTTTTATACGCGGTCAAAGGTCCATAACTTAGAAATATTTAACGTAAAAATGACTTGAAATAACGTCAGAATAACGTCATTTAAAAGACTTATATATACCAGTCGCTTTTTAGTCATTTGACATATTAGAGGATTTCTTTTTTTGAAATATTACATATTTATTATAATAAAAAAGTGTGCAAGTAGAAACTTGCACATTGCTTCCTCATTTTAGTTGGTTTACAAAGCTTCCTCTATGAGGAAGCCAAACTAAAAAAAAGAAGAAATAAAAAAAAACTTCCTCATAGAGAAAGCTTTGTAAACCAACTAAAATGAGGAAGCAATGTGCAAGTTTCTACTTGCACACTTTTTTCATATAAATCGCATTCGGTATAATTTCATATTAGTGTTTCATAAGTATAGTGTGAAAGTCGTTCGTGCGTTAATCGACATTACCTCTGTTGATCTCGGTTATAAGTCGTAAATATTACGAGGCTTTGCCTATGAGGTATTAAGCTCTCAGAGCTATTACGCGCCGAGATTTAAGTGCTGCGTGTCCATTTACAACCCAGGTAACTCCGCGATAGCGAGTAGAGAGAGCAAGAAAGAGCTGCGCCGGCAAAAACACAGAGCCGCGGGAACTATCTGAGCGTATTAATTCCGTAATTAGGTTAAATCACCTGCCGCGTCAATGTAATTACTCTCGGCGATGCAATATTGTGGCCGCGTGGCATTTCGTTCAATTCCATTAGCGCTAACAAGTACAACCGTCGCACGCTCTTCCGAAGTCTGTCGACTCTAGCCGGGTGACGTTAATGCATCTCGCCGACAACCGCCAGCAGCGATAGAGGAATTAATTAACAGCCAGCTCAAACGAACCTTCGGTAAACACTCGGAAGTAACTGCACGACTTCCTACTCGTTGCTCGCGTGCCTCTCTCTCTCCTCTCTCTCTCTTTCTCGCACGTGCGAAACGTGCGTCGTGTTCGTGTTTGCTCGCTTATACCTACGAACGTGCGGACTTGCGTCTCGCCGGGGCTCAATTACGAGCCTTAATAAAGATTGTGAAATCAGTTAGCGCGATCCGTCCGTGATTAAAAGCAAACCTAACCGACGTGATGTGCGCCCGTTTAGTGGCGATCCGCCCCGACCTCTGCCCGTTTCGCTTTTATCGCCCACTTTCTTCTCCCATCATCCGGAGACTGCAGCTCTCCCGGTCACCGCGGACCATTAATCTCCGTGAGATTATCGGTAAACGCAATTCGCCCTTTAGAACATGGCCGATTAATTTAATGAATTTTGCGTAATCTGTTGGCACTAAGCGTTCGTTGTAATAGGCATTACTTTTCCTTTATTTGTAATATGCAAAAGTTTGAAATGAAACTATATCAACGAATTGAATTTTGCGAATGTGTTCCTCAAATAAATTTAAATTCGAAATTTTTTCAATGAAAATTTGATTAATTATCTTTTTTCTACAACTTATTAATCTTCAACGTTAAGTAACTTGATAATTAAATCTTAAATTATAATGTTTATTATACTTATATAATGTTTATTATTATTCATAGAAAAGTTCAATTAAAACTGGTTAAAATTAAATAAAAGTTGCATGGACTTAATAAGACGAACGAAGATTAATATGCTTATTGTGTCACTGTTAATTCATGATTAATTCACTAACAATTTTAATATTTAAATTGTTGATTAGATTTTAATGGTTGTATTAATTATTAATATGTATTTTGAATAAATAATAGCAGCTTAGAAATATAAGAATCTCATTGATGTCAATTTATGCAAATTATGACTACAATTTGGAGTTAATATTGCGTGCCAGTGCTTTTTCATTAGCTTAATAGCTTTTCCTCATATTTACTCATGTATTTCATTTTGTTATTCATCTGTCATCTATTTTATTATTAAAATGTATCGTCAAATTTGTGCGAATAAAAGCGTAATAATCGCAATAACCGTAATAACGGCATCATCGAATATCATCGTTGAGATGTTATTATTATGAATTGAGGAAGATTGACGTTTGACATTTTCCATCTTTGTGTGTTTTGACGTAATACAAAACAAAGTAAGTGAAAGTAAATCGATAACGACTAGGCACACCGTGTCTTAATCGATAGATCCAAATCGGAATCTCCGTAGTATAAGACGGTGCGATGTCGCGCTTAGATAAGCGAACGTTAATGAGAACGCTCCTTAAGTGATCCTGTAGTCATTGGATTCTTGAAGGGTTTCTACCCCGAAAGAGCAGGCCTGAGATGGGCGAATCTTCCGGGTCGATGCACGCGATAATTACATCGACGATAAGCCGGGTATATTCGATAGGTTGCGATTTTAATTATCATGGCTGATAAGATTCGAAAAAGAAAAATGATCTCGCGTAATTAAGTGCAAAAATTGAAGTTCTTGAAAGAAGTCGCTTTTCTGAATATTTTATTTTTTTTAAGCAACGGCGGAGAGATCTTCTTTGCATTGTTGCACGAAATTAGGATGAAGTAAGGAACTGAGAGAAACGCGTGGCACTCGAAGAAACACATAATAGACAAGCAAACATTCGCACCATATCGTTGATCCGATTAAATATTTGTCGACGGTTTTGAGAATTGATAGGATCGTGCGAAAACTTGCAATCAATACGAACCGAAGGTAGCGAGAATTATCCCCCAGAGCCACTCTGAGGCGAGTCATCCCCCGTGAAATTTGAGGCGCGCCCCTACCTTTTGAAGGACCTGACGTCGAGCTCCTCCGGCGTAATCTCATCTTTCGACGGATACTCCAACGTGATTTATTCGGATTAAACGATTCCCCACTCCCCTGTCTGGCGCTTATCCATCCACCCACGTCTTTCATCGTCGTTATTAAAGATCAGCGTGAAATTTTTCTCTCTTGCCGGCCTCGCGACCCTTACGCTCACCGCTTACATATCGAAAACTCGCGTTCTCCCGAGGCGGCACGGCGGAAGGAATTCGTGTGAGAAGGCTAGAAGGGAAGGGAAGGAAGACAGAAATGGCTACAGAAATTAAATTACGTTCCTGAGAAAAATTCCATTCGTGCCAGAGACGAGTAAAAAGACGGAGCGTGTTTGTCAAACACGCGGCAGCAGTTCTGGCCGCATCCTTTTGTCTCCTGAAGCCATTTTAATGTATTTCCCGGTTGCGGCGAATGCTCACTTGCATTCCCGAGAACGCGAACATTCGTGATTTCATGGCGGCGTGAAGAAGGTAACGTTGGTTAACGAATATCTGGGTCCCGTCCTCGACGAAGGACGAAACAGGTAAAAGGTTGATGAAAATTCATGAAGGTTCGTTCGTGGCCGTTATCGCAAAATATTCCGTGTTACAAATTACGTTGTCTCTACTTTATCTAACTAGCGCAATGGAGACGAACTCTGTTCGGACATGTACGGCTATACGGACACAACGCTTTACCCTTTGCGAGATCGCTCGCAGTGAGTCAAGTTCGCCCTTACATTCAGAATGAAACTTGAGACGGCAAGCTTGAACATTTTGACATTTTTTGAAACACGAAGACATTTTGCATTACTATTATTTCTCGTAATTTTGTTTTATAGATTTTAGCAAATATAAATTGAAAATACGTACATCTTATGATATTATTCAAATTAATCAATCTTTTATTTGATTTCGCGCATAATAGTTGAAATTTAAAATAAAAGTTATATAGAATTTTAATATAAAATGTATCGATGAACATACAGTAGAACTCCGTTTATCTGTACTCCATTTACAAATTCGTGTTCAGTTCCAAATATACGAACTCATGAGCTCTTATTAGCCAAACTAGGGTCGAGCGAAGTCCCAGTTATATGAACGCGTATTGTTATATTGAATGTATACAAACATTTGCTTGTATAAAGAGTAAACTAAGTATGTGTTAAGTATGCTAACTATGTATGTTAGCTTATACAAAACACACAGACGTGCTCGACTCCAGTTTTCTGAACGTCAGCTCCTATAATCGAAACTATAATAAGTACTAGTAGAGGGCAGAGCTAGTAAGCCTCTATTATCCGAACTATTTGGTTATTCGGAACTGTTGTGTCTCCCGACGTATTAACATGTTAACATCCGAATTCGGATAAACGAAATTCTACTGTATTGCAAAAATTATTATATTCAAAATTTAGTACACTCAAGGAAATTATGTAGAACATCTGTAATTATATAGCGCATAAAACTTTATCCGTATAATAGGAGAGAGAGAGAGAGAGAGATCTTAATGGTATCACCGAATACTAATGCGTTTCAATTAAATTTCGGAAACATTGTAGCGTTTCTATTACCATTCGTTTAATTATTTAGTCAATGAGCTTGATATCGCACGCATAATGACGCTCTCACAAACGCTAAAGAATATACACCAAGTGGCGTATAATTGTAGGTAGTACCGCGTCGGGTAAGGCAACATTCGAGTACAATAGTGGAAGACAGTTGAGGGTCTTTGGCCGAATTAGGGTCGAGGAAAGATGTCATCGCGGGGACACAATAATGACAGACATTAGCTCTCGAGGTTAAGAGCCCTATCGAGCAGTTGGGCAGTCCTTGTATAAATAAATTACTTCTTTCTTGATGTTTGGACATGCCGATAGGCGAAGTCATTAAAGAGGGCTCGCGATAGTACACGCGAAGGGGATCCCCCGCGTTATCAGCATCGTTTCTTTGCTTCCGTCGCGCTTTAATCGCGCCATGTATCTATTTTCCTGTTATTTCCCGTTAATATTTTAACAAATTATAATCATAACTTAAATAATAAAAACCCTTTTATAATTGAATTCTGTTTACTGTGAACTGTTGGATAATTTTTGTCTTCATTATAGAAGTGTCCTAAGATTTTATAAAGAAACTTATGTTATTTGACGTATTATTTATAGTATATTATTTTTAGTGTGTTTTAAAATGCAATTAGCTAGATGACACATATAGGACTGCTCTTTTTTTACCGCTGATTTTTATGTCCACAAGAAATTACTTGCTTACAAAATATATGTATATATGTTTTATTTTTTGTTTTTTATAAATTTTCTTTCTTTGGATAATATAGCAGAAATATATCCAATATTCTTCTAACTTTCGACGCTAAATAATAATTGACGATGCCTAGCTGTTAAAATAATCGCGATAAAACAATATTCTTAATTCATTCTGCAGTATCTATGCTTTGAAGCGACATTCGGTGTTAGAATAGACCGTATTAGAATATAGCGCACTATCCAAGCCTCTCGCGAAACGAGGATAGCTGCATGATGGTTTGGCGCCTCCATATCCGTTTTATTATGATGGGCTCACAGCTCGTCAGTGCTACAGAGGTTTCTCTGTAGCGCCGCAATCCTCTTCCTGGTACATGCATTAGCGCACAATGGGCATTACACGGTAGCTCGCTATTCGCGGCGAGCTGCCATGGCTACTATCGTCCCTTTTCATACCTTTTCAGCCGGCTAAAACGATGACTCGCCACTTTGTACTTGCGGAAGGGGCGCGAATCACGAACTCCCTTCAAACCCCCGACGCCGAAACGCGGAAAGGAAGAGAGCGCCCTGAAGAAAAATGTCCCTACCGTCCGATACATGCGGAAGGATGCCGACCTCGGCGGTGCGTGAGAAGGCGGAAGCACACGTGCGTGTACGAGCGGAGTCGTAAATCAAGTCGTCGGCAAGAGTGCATCGATCTATCTCGATCCAGATCGCGTTCACGGATCGCGAGCAGGGTGAATCAGGGTAATTGCTGCGCTCGAGTATTCTAGGGCGAGAGAAACTCGACCACGGTTATAAAATCGTTAGAGAAATAAGAGCTCTCTTCAATTATACTGTTGTGTAAAAATTTGATTTCTCTTTAAATGCGACAGCGTGTGCTCTATACATTAATAACGCCGTATTGTACGGTATCCTCCCTCGTGTATTGCAATTCGCGATTTTCAGAGAGATTGTCGAGCGACAAAGTGTCAGTCGCGATCGTGTCCAGCGAAATGGCACAGATATGTATACCTCTCCATTACGAGACGGTCAAACGTAGTGCGCGCTCAAGTGTTCACCTGTGCCGTGTGCAAACCCCACGAGTCCTCACTTACACACATTATATGCGAAAATGCACACACATACACATACATATGTGTGCGCGCGCGCGCGCGTACAATCCGCTTGGCTTCTCGACAACGGTTGTAACTGAGCACTGGCGCGGATGAATTTGCAGATAAGTACTCGCCGATGGCTAGCTATCCTATCGCCATAAATTACAGTCGCAAATTTACGACCGTAAAGCTGATTACGGCACCGACCGCGTGATAAACATGAAGTGCGGTACAAAGAAATTATCTCCCCGGTTTAAAGGCGATCTTCCCAAATGTAATTAACATTAATATTTATTTCAATGCGTTCTAAAGGAAGATATTCAATATTTCTTGCATATATCTTCTGTTCGCCATTAAACATGTCTACAAACAATGCTGCACTGTTAATTCCTTTGGGTCGTCACTGCTTCTATATCTCAATATGTCGTTAATTTAACTAAAACAATAGTTAACATTTTGTTTTTTTAACTACCATGCACTGAGAAAAAAAAGCTGTTGCTTCAATTAAAGTGATATCACGGGGTGCCAAAAACGTAAGTAGTTCATTCAATTGTATTATTATTAGACCCAATGTCATTTTTAAACCAATAATTCAATCATTGTTTTAATAATCCAAATATTAGGTCTATTAATAATACAATTGAATGAACTACTTATGTTTTTGGCACCCCGTGATATCACTTTAATTGAAAAAACAGCTTTTTTTCTCAGTGTGTGTATCAAAATGACATATTTGTCGTTAATTTAACTAAAACAAGGTGTCGAAATTCACGACATATTGAGTAGGAGCAGTGGCGACTTATAGAATAGTTAAAAATGACTCAAATTGAAGTTAATTTGACACTACGAATTTAACAGTGTGTAGCAATTACGCTGATACTATCTCATATACTGATTTTATTTCATGAGTGATATTTGAAAAAAAAATCGAAATACAGAACGAGCCAAAAGCTTGCAGTCGCAAAGCGTTGTCGCGCTTTATGTCGTTACGAGCTTTTCCGGCGCTTTGAAAGCGCTACGAAGCCATTATTCTCGTCTCTCGCGTTGCGTTCGGGCGTAACACGCCGATGCGTCTCGATGACAACGAGCGTGTCTCTCGATCGCGTTTCGTGCCCGGAGGGGTTTCTCCCTGATAGAGAGAGGTTGAAAGAGAGAGGGAGAGAGAGAGAGAGAGCACGCGTCGAGATCGATCGATCGGTTTGCCAGCAAACGGAGCGACAGCCAATTCGACGAGAGGATTTGACGTGTAATCGTCCGAATCGCCGTAGGCTATTCGGACGCAATTCGGCCGCGCGCCGGTTAACTCTTCCCCTATCGGTCTTCTATTTTTCTCGGTGTCCGATAGCCGCGATGACAATCGTGGAGAGGATGCATGCGCGTGCTCAACAGCCCGCGGGTGGCAACTCGCAGTTAGTGATGGTAATATATTTTTGTGCGATACACAACGAATACTTAATACGCCGTGCGTTAAATTTCCGCAAGTTTTTGCCGTCGGCGAAAAAATTTTAAATGCTACCAAAGGAAATATATAAACGGGCCTTTAAAAATATCACGCGCGTCTTATTATTTTAAGTGTTTTTCAAGATAATCTTGGTATAAATTATTATGCATATCTAATGCTTTTTAAAGATTTCTTGCGAACTTGCGATAATGACGAAATTCTAGAACAGAATTTTTCACAGCGATTTTTTGTATTTTATTCGTATTTACTTGAATGTGCATGTGAGTTTGATGAAGGGCTATCCTTAGTTGCACTCGCCTGTATATTTGAGAAGCGAATCCGACGACAGAAAACCGAGGCGCCTGAAATCGGAGCGTCAAAGCGGCGGCATTAGCTCGAGCGGAAACGAAACAACCGAGAGAGCGGAAAATATATCGAAAACGAAATCGAGAGGGGAATATCCAGGCCCGCAGTGACGTTACACTCATAATTCACTCCGGCTAGATGTCTATATCTCGCCACGCGCGACATAAAAAATCGAGAGCACGTTCGTATCCGTATCGTGCATGCTAACGAATTCCGACTGAATGGGACGAATAATCCGCGGTATGAGTTGAGGTGCGCAAAAATTACGGAAAGTAAAGATCACGAAGATGAAACCTCTCTCGCGATGATGACGCTGCACGTTGCAAAATACAGTCGTACGGTCTCGCGTAACGGAGAGTTCGCGCGATGTCTATCCGCATGTATTAGTTAGAGCTGTCAGGTGGCATTTAAGTTAACAAGATAATTTTTTAAAATGAAAATTCTTCGAGCGATTCCAACACTCTTAATCACTTATCTAAACTTATCAATTAATCTTATCGCGATGAGTATCACACAAGTATAAACTCTTATTAATATTGTATGACTTTCTATTTTTCAGAATATTTTATTGTCGCATATATATTTAGCATTTATTTTCGCATCTGTCGTATGTCATAAAATCGTGAAACTTTAACTGTGTCCATTGATAGCCGACTTTATTATAGCTTGAGCACTTCCCAATAATATTGGCATGAAATAAGAAATAAGGTTAATGAATAAAATCTTTTCTTCGCCAGTAAATAAATAAAAGACAACAAAATTGTTAATTTAATTCGACCTGTATCATAATCTGTTATCATGTTTTTTAGATGACTTTTTTGGATAAATGTCATAGACTTATGTACTTATTTAATCCACTGTATCAACGCACTTGAAAAGGACCAAATCCCATGGTTAAAACGTAGTGCCTTTTTTATATAATAAATAAGGTTAAATTTTCAGTTTTGCGATTTTTGTAAACACGAGATTTAAGTCACAAATATTATATTACACAATAACTATATATCACATAATATTCTGTTAAAAAACAAACTCGAAAAAATCGATGAGAAAAACTTTTACTGTAATGCACATACAACCGAGAGGGGAAGGGCTATTTTTGATTCGAAACTAGGTTACTCAAACAGTTTCTCAACTGAGAGCACGCCTCTGTATTATGCGCATCCTTTGTAGGTTTACGCGGAATATTTCCGCGGGTATTTACCGAGACGTTGTACTCTTCGTATAAGTTTTGAGAACTCGAAGATTTGAACGTGACCGTTTTATAATGAAGAAAGTTTTTGATTTGATTCCCGTTTCGATTATTGCTTCCTACATTCTAAATAATTTTATCTCAAAAACAAAACAGCTTACAATCTACACGTCTCAATTAAAGAATAAATATAATTTAACAAAAAAATACTATAATTTAATCAGAGGAAATATTTTAAACAGAATATTTTATTTTTTCGCGATGCATCTTTAAAAATGTCTAACATATTATTTTTCAAGGCTCGCAAAGAAAATTATTCAAAAGTTAATTCCCACAATGAATGATGATATTCTATAATTATCCATTAATATTGCTTTTTATTGTAAACTCTTTATTGATCTGTTTGATATAATAGTCTACTTACAACTGTTCTTGCTAATCTATTCTTTAAATACAAAAATAATTGTGCGTTAGTATTTCGATCGTATTATTTTTAAAAATAAATCACTTTAGAGAATATCTTTTCTTCTGAACATCTCTTATTCCAAAGAAATGTGTTCTTGCCGCGAGAAGCAATGATCGTTTTCTGATATCAGTGTAAACATCAGAAAATCTCGTATTGCCACGCGTATCCGTATGAAAGCACCGGTAGCCTCTTTCGGTCGAGGAAAGAATCTCCCCGTTAAAAATAAACGCAAGAGGCAAAAGATTAAGCTTCATCTAAGCTCCACGTCCGACGTGAAGCGCCGCGGGACGTCGAAACTTGATGAATAAAGTAACAAAAGTATAAGCACAGAAACCGCGCTGAACGGAAACTTGAGGTCGATCTTGTCAGAACAATAATTCATCATGTTTCCGACATTAGCCGCGGTTACGAGATAGAACATTAGTGAGGAATCCATCGCATCAATAGAGAGCAAAGCGATATTGTATGAGGAATATTAAGAATATTATATCCGATGTCGATAAAAATTTCTAAAATATTTTATTATCCTGTATACACACTACACTGAGAAAAAAAGCTGTTGCTTCAATTAAAGTGGTATCACGGGGTGCCAAAAAAACATAAGTAGTTCATTCAATTGTATTATTAATAGACCCAATATTTGGATTATTAAAACAATGATTGAATTATTGGTTTAAAAATGCAGATATTAGGTCTAATAATAATACAATTGAATGAACTACTTATGTTTTTGGCACCCCGTGATACCACTTTAATTGAAGCAACAGCTTTTTTTTTCTCAGTGTACACGATGTTTGACGTGATACTATGATATTTATCATATTTGAAAGTCGATAACACCTCTGAAAAATTGCACGACAGTATCGTACCACTGTCATAACGATCATATACAGATTTTTTAATTTATCAAACAGAAAAATTATAAATTACGTTTATATAGATGAGAATCTACACACAGGATTGAATTTTATATGACTTATTTAAAAAGTATAAGCTCGATTATTTTTTTCCTCGGACAAATTACACGAGTTACTTTCGCGCTCTATCGGAATTCGCAGAATCCGTCGGCGTAACTCTCATTGGAGTGGGCGTCATCGATCAAACTTGGCCAAGTGGCTGCCAATCGAGTCGAACCTTCTCGAGTGCGTAACTCCATTGGTGGCTGAACGACATTTATCTTCTTCCACGGCGGAAAACATTTTCGACATTATCGCTCGTCGTCGCGTACATGCCTCTGCGCTCTGTCTTAATGTAGATTTATAATAAATTTTGGAAAATCGACTTAAAAAAGAAAGAACTTAAAGCTGAAAATTAATAGATTGTAATATACGTCTGTATTTATGTAATAAGAAAATATTTGTCTTTCCTAGCGCTAATTCTCATCGACTTCTTCATTTAGTTTTAAAGGAAAATTAAAGGAATTCTGAATTATTTTTTATCGACATTTCAATATAATATTGCCTAAATATATCATTTGTCAGTTCTAAATATATGCCAATGATCTATGAAGGAGGATATAAAATAAGCGACAGTTCTTGAAATTTCCGTATACGAAAGATCTCTAAGTTTAAAGTACCATTCATAATCACAAAAGAGGAGCAAAAAATGCTTGGGATATGAAGTTCGCCTCAAATCGAATTTCGTATCTTTGTTAACTTCCTTTTTCTTTGTGAAATCTACTTTGTTAACAAACTTTCTAGGGTATACGAAGAAAAGTCTTGGGTACGTCGCCTAATTTTATCTAAGCCGAGTAATTTAAATATATATGCGTAATTCTTAAGAATACAAGTTGAAAAAAATGAGTTTTCTAAAGAAAAGAAGAGTTCCAAGAAGAGTTTTCCAAGCGAAAACATTAATTAATTTTAATCGAAGCTTCTTGAATTTTATTCAGTGATTTACTATCTAAATTTGATTAAAAATATCAATGTTTATAAATTAGGCCGCGGGGGCGGCATCTAAGAGAGAGATGGAAGATACTACCAAAAGAAGTTTGAGAAGTGCCAGCGATTGCTACGGCGAAGGAGTCTGGATCAATGCACCACGCATAACGAGAACGCGTAAAGTGAGAGTCCATGGGGGTCCGCGACTGGGTCCGCCAGGAATAGAAACCCGCGCTTATATAGTCGGCAACTTAGTCGTGGACTCTGAGTCAGACGCGAGGATTCCGTCTGGGAACTTGCACTCTCGCCAGCCCATCGGTTGCTCTCGGCGAATCTCTTTCTTTCTCTCTGCGTTTTCGTTTCTCTCATGTGCCTTAAGCTACGTTCAAAGAGTTCGAAAAATTCTTAGAATATTTAGTACTGAACTTTGTAATGTCAAGAAATTAGATTAAAAATATTAACAAAAAGTATTAAGGTATTATATGATTTAAAAGTTTTGAATCCAAGTAAATAGCTTATATATCTTTCGATGTAAGTATAATAAACGTATAATATACAATATACATTTCTGAGTTTAAAGTTTATCTCAATGTTATTATTATTATATATTATATTATCTGACAATTCAATTTCAACGTAACTATATTGTATAAATGGGATACAAAATAAGTCGCACGCTGAATAAGAAAAGTTAGATTTAAAAGATATAAAAGCGTTATCGCTGTTTCGCAAACGTAAAATTGCAGAAATTGTGTATGACGATCAGCATTCAGTAGCAGCGGTTCTTGTTTATTCCGATGCGGATTGCTAGTCCAGCAAATACAAAAGAGCCTATAATATTAATAATCCAACTTTATTGCTATTATCATATTTGACGATGTCAGTATAACACAATTTCCTCGAATAAACATCACGGTTACGGTCCGTTGCGTTGCGTTTATAACGTGCGACCAAAATTAACAGTTAACATAAGCGCGATTATTACGCCACGAATAGCGCGAATAAAACATCCTCGCTCTGTTTGCTGCAATTTAACATAAGCGGCTATAAGCGGTATAATTTTCGTAAATCTCAATTCCGAGGCTACAGACGAATGAAAATGAACCCCGTGTTTATTGGCAGTCTCTTGGAAAATTATGAATTGTTATTATGCGACAGAGGGCATCCGACAGTAATACGTTATTAATGTCATGGACATTACAATACCTAAAATTTAATTTTCGAACAATTGCAAATATTGAATGCGGCAATATTAGTGCTGGAATATAAATTGGTAAGGTAAATTGCCGAAAACACGAATATAATTTCTCACTGAGCTTACAAATTTTGATGCTATCACACAGAAACGAACGGTAGTCACCAAAAATGATATCTGTTTTATCAATTGACGAGCTACGTTTTCTCGTACCGGCAACATAAAGCATTCAATTCTTCGAGATTACAACGAATTCAAAATGTTTGATTTTGCTGCGAGTATAGATTGGCGCGATTCAGAATCACGATAATGCGGGCGCGAAATTCGTCGTCGAGGGGTGGAAGGGGGGAAGCGGAAGCGGTTTCGCGAGGGGCGAAGGAGAACAGCGGCGATTTCCGTAAGCGTCTTCACAAACGGGCGCATTTAAACTTTTCCAATTCCCCGGCATTTCATTTCCCAGATGGTCGAAGCTTCGTCCGGACGACGCGTTTGCTTCACGCGCTCGTTTCTTTTGCCGGTTCTCTCGCCTGACGATGGCCGCCGCGTCTCGAAACGTTCGAGAAAAGTTCTCCACGCCGGGGTACTCCATCCTCCGACATCTTCCTCTCCTTCCTGTTCCCTTCGTCCTCGCAGATGTCTCGTTCGTCGGCGCGAACTGTCACGGTGTGAACCGGGCTTAAAACTTTCTCCGTACATCCGCTCGTCTTTCTTCCCGTCTTTCCCTTCAAGCGAGGTTGTCAACCGTGCCGGGGATTTGGCATTGGCCCTCGTCGTCTGGTCTAGTCCTCCCGTTTCCCGTCCGATCCCTCGTTACCACGAAAGAAGTACACTCCGCAACGACATGTAGTGTCAATCCTGTTCTTCGGACAGAAACCAGTTTTATATTTCATTTTCCGTGAATTCATTTATTCTCGCAACAACGAATATTTCAGAAGTTACGGCGAGACAGATATCTTCAACATTTCTGGAATCCACATTCATTTGCAATAAATCCACGCGATCTCAATATTTGTCTAAAATTGCCACTTTTACCTGCATTTCGCATGCAGAGACAATTCAAAATATAACATACTCTCTAAATTTCTTGGAGTGAAATCTCACTCCAAAGAGTGAAAATACTGCCACTTCGAAATTTGAGTGGCAGTATTTTCACTCGCTTGAAGTGAAATTTCACTCAATTCACTCCAAAAAATTTTGAGAGTATTTATAATAAAGTAGTTTAAAATAGTATAAAGGCAGAAAAATAATTAACATCGTACAGATCAATTTTAAATTTACCATCGTAAATCTGTCTGTTTTTATTATTCTCGTTATTTCAGGGCAGATGCCAGAGATGCATTTTTGTTTATGTAATTCCTGTATAATCCTGGGTCTTACGATTAGTTACACGCCTCCCGATGCAGCCTTAATAAATAAAACCTTTTCTCTTCGTTCTCTTTTATCTACTATATTTTTTAAAAAAATTTTTATACATTTTATTCTTAAATAGGACAATAGTTTCCATAATTTTCTGTTTTGACTTTTTCGAAATGTTTATACTTATTGAGTAACTCATTTAATTCTCATCACCGTTCTATCGATCGATGATCGTTGTGTCAGATATGACTCGCGTTCTCCAATCGTTCTCCAGTTACGCGTTATTTCGCGGCGATGCGACGCGATGACGATAAATAATTTTCCATCGGTGTGTGCTCTTCCTCACTCCCTCTTGCTCTCTATCTCTCGAGGTTGTCAACCGTCTCGACGCGGATCCCGAGATACTTGGCATTGGCCCTCGTCGTCTGGTCCAATCGGTGCGTATCGTCTGAGCGCGCTGCATTCGCGGACTCTTTCTGCGTGTGAGTCGTGCATTTTCGTCGATTTGCATAGCTAGGACCAAGAGGAAAAGAAAGAGAGAGAGAGAGAGAAAGAAAGAGAAAGGCCGCTTTCGTCTCGGCTATTTCCTGTCGCATTTTCCACGGGAATAGAACACCGGCGTGCGATCGTCGACCGCATTTCTCGCTGGGGAACTCCGTCTCCTCCAGACGCATGGAAACCACCCTGAAACAGTGTACCGAGCCTGTCGGCCACGATGATGATGATCCAACTGACGAGAAGAAAGAGAGAGAGAGAAACGCGACCACTACTTCCTGCTTTCATTCGCCGCGATCTTCTTTTTATTGCGGTACGTCTTACGCGATTTTCGATTAAATTGCTTTATACATGCTGTTCTAAATTGATCGATCTTGGTTTTAATGACACGTTTAAGAATTTACATTCTTTGACGAATTTAGGATTTTAAATTTAGGATTTTTTTCTAAAAATCATACATCTAAGTGATATATTAAGAAGTTCAAAAAATCGTTCAGTAGTGACATTTTATCTTCGGGCGCAACATTGAATGGAACACATATCGTAAAAAATAACTTTTATTCGTATTGCGTAATTTCGCGCAACCGATGAATACTCATAGGATTTCGGTGGGATTACGCGACGTAACCTGTATTTTACGTGAGAGAATTTTCAGATTTTACTACACATTCGCCGTGCCGCTGCAACTTCGGATTTATAACATCACGGTAATCCCCGCGTTGCGTTGTAACTATTATAGCAATATTACTACTTATCGAAACGACCGAGAAAAGCGCGATCGTCGTCTACCGCCGAAGTTTAAGCAGATTTTCATTCTCTAAGTTCCGAGTTCCGATCGAGCCGCAAATAGTTTTCATCCGCCACGAGTTGCACTCCACCGGCGATCTCAGAGGATCATCGGGAGCCGGCTTTCAGACTCGATTGGTTTTTACGAGAAAAGCGGAGAAAGAGACGCCGATAATAAAAAAGCGACCAAGAATGCCCAGAGGTAGAAAAAGGTGGAGGGGCGGGAGGGGGGAGGCGTCCGAAGTACAAATTGGCTCCCCGTATACCGACTTCCTTCCTCGGGAAGGAATCACAGAGTGTTCTTCGCCGACCGGCGAGAAGTTTAAAGCGGCTTTTGAGAAAACGCGGTCACCAATCGTCCGATGGATACGAGCGATCTAATAAATTTTAACCTTTTGCGCTCGGAACTCCAATAAAATGAGATGACTTCACTTTTGTGCAATACTTAAAAAAATTATTGCTGTGACTATTTATGTTCTATTAGTTATCACAAATAAAAATAATAATAATAACATTATAGTTATAAAGATATCTGATAATAAATTATTAAATAGAGAAAATTCACTTGAATCTTATTATAATACAATTATTTGCACACGTCGGGCAAAATCTTTTCTTTGCATAAATAATAATTAAAAGATAGAGTATTTTAATATTGAATCAACGTACACTAACGACAGTTAAGGATAAAAAGTGTGCAACAAATACTATACTGCGCGCGCCATTCATTCGCTCGCCGTCCTTAATCGGGAAAAAAGGACGCCGCATCGTGGACGCCTTTCAATCTACGCCGTCATAAGAACGATCTACGTGATCAAGAGCGCTATATGCGGTTGTCAGCAATTTTCAGCTCGATCGGCGAGAAGAGAAGAAACCAAGGCGTTCCGTTATAGCCGGAACGACGGATCGACGTCGACAGCGTCCGGCCCCTCGTCCGGCAACACCCCATCGGCGGGGGTTCGATTAACGATTTCTAAGGGGTTGCTGCCCCTTAGGTGTCCCTAATAACCCCGCGAAATTACGCTCGCCGCTTATTGAATCCGTTACGGCGCCGCGCGCCCGATAAGAAGCGGCGCCGAAAGTGATTAATGACGAGGCGCCTCTCTCTTCCCTCGCTCTCTTTCTCGTCGGTGTTACGTTTTCGCCCCCCCTCCCCCCCCCGGAAAGATTAACGGACTTTCGACGATCGCTCATTTTTTGATTTTCGCGAGTCCTCCCCCCGGCAACTCGTTGGCGCGCCGTCACTGCCAGATTACCTTCGCGGATGGAGTTCCACAGCCGGCTGTGCGGATTTATTTCCAATCTACAAAGTCGCCTATTACTGATATCGGAGGACAGAAGATCGAATCGTTAAATAAACACGATTTTTCTTCGTTCTTCTTAGTTTTGACGTTCGTGTTAATATCCGCAATATGAACATTTCACGAGTTTTAATGCATCACGATTGCCTTAAGTAGAAATATGAAATAATGTAATCCTTTTTTTATCTTTTTTAATATCATATCCTGTCTACCCAAAATTTTGAAAAACTATTTTTTTTATTCTCACAAAAATAGGATATAATACATCTCTCTTCAGTGATTCTTCACCTAGGCTGCAGACAAGAAAAATTCTAATTTCATATCCATATTGTATAAAATTTCATTCGATCGCGTATTTGCAGCGGTGACTGAATTATTAATATAAATGTTTGCCGACACATCGATTGGACGCTCGTGGGCGACGTAATCGGACGCGACGGCTCTATCGGTTATCGGAAAAACGCGAATTCAATTCGCCGTTATTGCGGAAAAGAATTGATTAAGTTTAACGAATTCGAGCAGAGCCGCGGCATCTGTCGCCGTGCAACATCGCTCTGATTTCGATTTTGTCGGCATAAGTACAGGTATTCCATCCTACGTCATACGTCAGCCGGTAATACGCAGACCTTTATGAAACTCCCTAATAAATGACCATGCAATAAATCACGGACTTTCGGAGACACTTCCCCGTCAGAATGAGTCCATATCTCCATCTCCGCTGAAATTTCTGCTCTTTTCCGTCAGTTATCGTCGGCCATTAAATCTCGCACATCCGACACTTCCCAAAATATAAATACGGATGCGCCTGGCAGTCTATCTATCGCGATATTAGCAATAATATTTTCATATTTTTGCGAGCAATATCACGAACATCCGTTACAAAGAAATTACAAACAAAGTACAAACTGTTCGACAAGTTAAGTATTGAAGAAGCGAAAAATAATTACAAAAGACATTCTTAATTATTTGTCAAGAAAATTCAAACAGAGATTTTAAAGAATTATTTAAAATTTGTTTAAAATTTTATTAGAAATTTATTTGAAAATTTTTTCGAAATTAACTGCATTCGAATCTAACAGAATCGAATCTTCAACAATCAACAAATACAAAATTCAGTTTCCATTATGTTCTCGCACGTCAACGGTTTTCGCACAGCGCCGAGAGGAATTAATATTTAATCATTCCTGGACAATTAATATCATACCGTCTTAATCATCTTCTATCACCGGTATATTTCGCAACCATTGCACCGTGTCCGCAACCATTCGTCTTTGTTATTACAAGCGAGTACGACAACTAGGACGGTTATTACACCGCGACGACAACGACGGGGACGACAACGTCGGCGACGGTCATCGATAGAGGGCCGACGAATACAAAGGGCCCTCGAGATCCAGGGACAATGTGGCGCTCGAGCGGTCCCGAGAGCTGAGTGAATTGAAATTGGGATCACTGGGCTTTCAACGATTGATATACTCACGGTATAGCCGCGCGGCATATGCAATCCTCCTTCGTGCGACTTGACATCGCTCAAAAGATCGCAATTTCGCCGGCGGCCTCTCGAAACCAGGTCTATTGATCGAGCCGGATTGACTATAGACTCATCGAGCGGATCGCCGCTGTGTATTTCGGCTATTTGGATCCGCTCGTTATTGTGCCACGTACCCTATTTGATCCGATAGTAATATTTTAAGCGTAGCCCCCTGAACATACACAATATTATTCTAGCAATAGAACCTCCGTAGCAAATTGTTCTCCTTCGGTGACTTTATTCATTCATCAGTTTTAATTCTTTAACCGCTTTACTGCTTCGTCCTACTCGAATAACAATCATGCCATTAGCGCACCCTTAAGTGCTTATGAATTTTTCCTTCTGGAATATTGTTGCCTCTTTATCAATTTATATATTCTATCCGATATCCCAAAAGTGATTATGGATTAAATTCTCATATCTCGTGGAATATGCTCTTCTATTCTTTTCTTTGAATTCACGTGTTCACTTTACCATTGTAATATAAAGATTTACACGCGACATGTATATCGCACAATGCAACTTGTACAGTAAAAATATACGACGCGAACTTATATATGTAGTAAAAACAAAGCATGAAATCGCAAAGAGCTTACGGGAGAGGCCGCGGAGATATTTCTTTCGGAACGATATCGATTCAAGCGTATGCTAAAGACATTGCTTTTGCAATTTTCCTCGAAATTGGTCCTGCATCTTTGTTGCTACGGCGGCGGAAAAAATTACATGTCACGTTAGACGGATGAGCCATTATATGTTCGGAACTTTTTAACTTCGGAGAAGGAAAACACGGTGCGCTACTCCGCACTACTCGATTTTGTGATTTGCATAGTCATGAAAGGCCGTCCCGCTTTCGCGATATTTTCCCGCACTAATGTTGAAACAATGCTGTCGTTACCGCATGTATATTTTAAATTTCACAGTACATCCTAATATTGTATGATAAAGAATTAAGATCGGTTTCCATCGGATTTTCATATGTCGTACATTAAAAAAAAGAGAAGTTAAAAAATATAGAAACAAAGAGAGAGAGAGAACGCGCGCGCGCGCGTGTGTGTGTGTGTGTGTGTGTGTGTGTGTGTGTGTGTGTGTGTGTGTGTATGTATGTGTGTGTATGTGTATGTGTGGAAACTGATGATAAAAATTTTTTCTCTAATCCTTAGCGTTTGAGCCGAACTACGTTAAATCAATTTTGATATTCTCTTTTCTCCTGGGAAAATCCGAGATAAACAATACGTGCAATATTGCAATATGTGTGGATCGATAGAGTTTTTGAGCGAATACAATGACCTCGGAAGCGTTAAGCTTCTTTTATATACATGTATCATTGCTATATACATATTTAACGTGTATTATCCTCGATAATCTCTATTGGAGATGATGAAATACTGCATCCCGAAATTATCGGAAAGTTGTCGGTGCGATAATCTCACGAGAATAAAGTTGCGGTGTAAGCAACAATATTCGTCAGAAAGTCTGTTTTACTTCCGACGTGCGCTGTTTTTACAAATTCAATTAGCGAATGTTTTGAGTGAAAACCGTGCTAATAGCTGTCGTTCTTTTAAAAGTTTCATTAGTTAACAACCCTTTAATTTCATCAAGAACGACACATATGTATGTGTTTGCGTTTATTTTAATTTAAAAAATGCACGTAAAAATACTTCTGGCACTGAAAATACTTTTTGCAAACATTTTTCTAATAATATCATATTAAACGTTATATAAATCTGATTTATTGTAAATATAAAAAAACAAATAAGACTTACAATTTACACTCTTTTTTTATAGAAAAGTTTATGATTATAGAAGATATTTCTGAAAGGATTAATTTACTTTTTCTCTCTCTCTCTATTTTAAGAAGGATGGTCATATATTTTATTTAAAATATTTTATACGACAGGTATATATTTTTGAATATATTTTTTTTCTTAAATCTTTTTACAGTCAAGTCTCGTTCTCTTTCGTGATAAGATAAACATGACGCGTTGTGTCGCTTTCACGACACCCCGTAGACTTGGACGTATTTCGCGTCGGCCTGGTAGAAAGAGAATAAGTCGCGCCGTCAAATGATTTATGACTCGTCAGCTATATTACGTATACGCGTCCTTGCGTCCTTCCCTTATCGGCACGATTCGGGTGCACTCTGTGAAATTACTCGCTATTCCTTGAGTCGTTTCGACTCGAAGTTTCAACAGTTTTTATCCGCGAGTAGAGCGCCGCGACGACCGATATCTTTTTCCGAGTCCCTTCAGAGGTAGTTCCCGTCTCAATCTACTTGATGCAATTCCGAGCAACTTAGCGAGCCGCGCCTAATCCTGGGTGCTCGACGATTTATGTCCCTCCATTGAGGTCGGAACTTTCGTGTATTTCGCCATTGTGCTATTTTTCAAACATTGTCTGATTATTTGATTGTAGGTTGATAGCATTTTTCTCGTATCACGCTTTAAAAAAAGGTATTTCTTTGTTATTAAAATTATTCTCCAACAGAGTTAATCTCTTTATTAAAAATAACGTCAAGTTAAAACGCTGGATCGTTTTGTTAAGAATTATAAAGAACATATTTGGCAGTAAAAAAGTTAACAATTTGAGGGAAGTGTATATTATGTTCATTCGCGAGCGAGATTTTTTATTTTAATAAGATCAAGTATTTCGAGTGCAATAAAGATTTCTTTTCCGTCGCAAATTTTATTAGCTCGTAGTAAATTTTATTAGCTCGTCCAATTCGTAAATAGATACGATGTTGAGTCTGCTCATATTTTCTCTTTTAGAAAGGTCTTTTTCCCCCATTTATCGAATTTACTCCCTCGTAAGACCTGCGATTATCGGGATGGCAGTAATTAGAGACTTCAGCGTCGTAGGAACTGCCTTTTCCCCGTCTGTTTCAAGCTTGATGATATGGCGAGGGGATTACGAGCACGGTACAATGATAATCATGATGACGACAACGGGGACGTAATGTAAGGGCTATAAGGGCGGCGTTGACGACAATGGCTACGACAGCGACGACAACAACGACGATAGTAGAGGTGACAGGACGACAAGAAGAGGATAACGACGCTGATAGCCCCATCGTCCAGGAGCGGTATCACCTTTCTGGTACGATATATACACTACACTAAACTTCATATGCAATAAGCGTTTATCGAATTTTCAATTATTTTACAGTAGACTGAGGCCCTGTATATTTTATAAATTGTGGAAATAATATATGTAGCAATTACAAAGACAGAGAGCACGATATCTATCGAAATTAAAAGCAATAATTGTCCTTCTTCACAATTATACTTTTCCTATATGTCAGGTAGTCAGTTAATGTCGAGAAAGTCAATTTAATTAAAAAAACATTATATTACTGTCTCATTCCGTTGTTCTCTTTTATCATGAATTTTAAAAGAAAAAAGAATGATGAACCACACACAGTGGATAGAATTCTTAATTAACATCGAAGATGAAATGTTGTTCCGAAATTGCCGAGTTTGATAGAAGCCGATTCATGTTTCCCAGACGCGTCTGCGTGGACCGCAATTTTTATAGGGCTATCGTGTAATAGATCGGACGTGGGCAGAAAGGGCGATACAGGCGGCGGTATTTCGAGGCTGAAAAAAGAAAGGAGGTCGTGCGACAAAAGGTCGGAGGGTAATATGTCAGGGTGGGGAAAGGGAGGCCGGTTCGTCGGTCGGTCGCATCGGTCGGATGGGGAAAAACTAATTTCCCGTCGACCCTGTAGATGCACGACGCCGCGTCGTATTAAAAGTCCTATGGGGCTTTTACGCGCACGGGGCGCGAGTCAGCAAAACCTTTTCGGCGATTCGTTTCGACCCGCGCCGGCTTCCAGCGTTCCTATAATTTATATTCTTTCATATTCGAGCCACTCGACTGCGAGTTACGGTCGCGCTTGCGAATCGACCTGCTTGCATATCACACCCCCGGCGCGGTCGCAAGCGCGCGGAATGCTTTTATGCGAGAGATAACCCGATGGTTTCAGACAGCACTCTCGCGGCGGATGAGAATCCAGACGAGTCGCAATTATTACGCTGGAATCGCGATGTAGCAATGCTTGGAATTAGCGAGCGGAGAGGAGAAACAATCCCGTGGAAAAAGAGTGGGATGCGATCTCGAACATGGGACGCGTTGATTAAATCCTTCATGTGTTTTTGTGTACAAATTGTATAATCGTATATGAATGCATATTGCGTTCTCGGCGGCGTACCTACTTTCCTCATTGCGTACAAGAAGCTCAGGGTCCTAACACTGACGATTTTTAAGCAAAATTCTAGAAATTCGAGTTGACAGATGTTTACTGATTTTTAATTTAATTTTTAATTTTAATTTAATTAATTTAATTAATTTAATTTTTAATTTGATACAAATTTTTCCTATTTTACGACTGTTTTTACGGACGAGCCATCAAAGAATATTTGAGTAGATTCGCGATGGTTTTACGAATTTTCTCGAGTTTCTCACGTGGATGCAGGGAAATGCCATGTGGTTCCACTACGACGGGTAGGCAAGTCGCGAAATTGCGGTAATTTCGTTAGCTGCGCAAACGACCTAATGAAATAAAAGAGTCGGCCGAAGGATATAATATAATACTTGTATATGTATATGTATAGGTATACCGTACTTATACATGGATCCCCGTAATGGTATGGTTTTAATAGCCAGCAGCCGGAAGGAAACGGCTTTTTATCTCGCTCTATATAAGCTCGTCTGTACACCCGGCACCCGCGCTGCCTCTTCAGCATTCGCGAACATTTTCCATATCGAACCAATTCAGCTCCCCTTTTTTTATCGCACTTTATTTTGCCCCTCAATATACACCTTCCTCGCGTTTTGCTCGCGGCTCGATATCTCGTGGCTTTTGCGACCGGCTGTTAACATAGTACCATTTTTCTTCCATGGGCTTATTTTAATCGATATACGCGAGTCTCGCGATGGTAAATGGAGAAATGTTTTATGCATATGTGCCAAGAATTTATTCTCCGCTTAAGCTGCGTCTAAATTTTTCTTCGGTACTAGTTTGACGCAAGTGTCTTAATTAGCGAACCGTTTAACATGGAAATTTAAAGAAGTTTGCAGAATTAACTTTAAGAGATATTAATTAAACGATAAAAATGGAATTTTTTGTTAATTTTTGATAGACCGAGTTTTTCTAAGATTTTGAAATTTAATTACCGAGCTAGTTAATAACGAAAATTAGGAAGCTGTAAAAGAAAATTGCAAATTAAAAATTCTCACTGGAAATAAGTGACTATGAAATTTCTTTTGAAGATATTTTCACGAAACAGGGAACAGAATAATTCTGAAAGGATAATATAATGTCAAAGCATCGGTAACTAAAATATTGAATCCTGTACGATCCACCATCTGCCAAGAATAATAACTACAAAAATACGTAAAACCGGAGAGAAATGAAGTGAGAAAAAACGTTGACGCAGAACTGGTAGTATTTTCTCATTGCGCAGCTTAATATGTCTGTGCCTCGGATTAAGTACGAAGGAAATTTCGCGAACCAGCCTGGCGAGAGCTGCCAGGACCGCTTGAATGATGCGAGCCTTAAGTTCCGAAATGAAAAGCAGTCCGTGGTGGTAACAGAGACGGCGGTGGTGCTGTACGAGGGTGGAAACGAAGCCGGCAGAAAGGGAAGGAGGGGTATAAGGTGCGCTGAGTGATAAATAAGCCTGCAGATATTGTGTTTCGCTTCTGACCTTAAGGGGTGCGCCTCGTATCTCCACCCCGGGCCGCGTAATCCTACTCGGAGTTTCAATAACGCTCGCGGCATAAACTAAGTTTAGCATAAAGTATTTTGGCTGTTCACCGTTAGGAACACCAGCAGCTTCAAGCACAGGTCGTTCCTAGAGACACCAGGGTAAGAGCATGATCGATATAGCATCACGTTCGACCGAGAATCGCGGATAAGTTTAGCAAGCTACATATACGTAAATTGCATATCGAAAATCGCATATTTCTAGCAATATTCGTTGAGTTAATCCATTATTAAATATAAAAGTCTGCTCTTTATATAATTTATATCTTCGATAAATTTACAGCTATGATTTCTTATGTCTTCAAATTTTGCTTTTCACAGAGCTTTCTAGATATCTAAATTGTTGGTTTTTATATGAATTATATAGTTATATTAAAAGAAATTATATTATAGAAAATAGCAGAAAAAATTGTTAATTTAATTGCGTTAATTCATTTCATGAATTAACTCTTCATATTTTCCTCTTTTCAAATATTTTTTAAATATAATTTAAGGTACGCAGTTTTGGTATCTTTTTTATACATGCTTCCTAAATTAAATAATATAATATATAAGTTGATACAAGAAAAAGCAATATTTAAAAAATTTTTTCAAAATGCATTTCACAAACATAAATAAAAAACAGAAAATATTTCATTCTTAGATACAACACATATTTCAATTTACATATATTTAATAAAAAACATGTTATTGATTATTAATAATATTTATTTTAATAATAAATAAGTTTTATATTCTAACTTTCCTTAGCTTATACATCTTTATCTATTAATTACTTTATATTACTTCAAACCAAATTTAATAACGTGAGATGCAATAATTACTTTATCGCGTATGTATTATAGAATGTTTCATAAAAGTCGTACAATATTTTAATAGCGTTAGATTTCACGAAAATAATCGTTCCATTTCTTGCAATTAGCTGACTGCTCTATTATAGATTAACTAATCTTTAATTAAAATCTGACTAAACTGTTTGTAATTTAAGACATGAATTCTGAATAACTCACTGATTTTTTAAATCTATGTGCAATATTCATAATTCAATCTCATATTCAAGATCGTCCTAAGTCTGGTCTTACAATTAGATGTTTTTAACGTTCCATCTAGACAACGAAATGACTGTAGGTATAGCATGTCGAAGTCGTATTTGGGACGATCTTAAATATATGATCGAACTATGAATACACTGCCCTATGTAACGGGTATAAATACGAGCCTACACGGAAAGAATGGTTTTGCTGAAGTATATAAAAATTTGGCCAGATACAGATCTGAAAATAATTTTTTTGGATCAAAATAATTATGCAGGACGCTCAAAATAGTTGTTAGAATATCAAAACTTTTTGCAGCATTAGCATTATGCTTAATCGTCCTATTTAGTTACTTTTGACATACTAACAAAATTAATTTCAGATCTGTATGTGGCCAAATTTTTAGATACTTCAGCAAAACCGTTCTTTCCGTGTAAGTATCGAATTGGTGATTTGTCGTCGACAAATGTCGTTTAGTTATTTGGCTGTCTAATAGACTAACCTGATGTAGCGCGCACACAAGTAAACCAAGTTAAGCGAACGACTTAGGGCGTTTCAGCTGTTCGAGCAAGTTGCGCCGTCTCCTTTATCTTATCCTTTCATCTTCGCGCAAATGCATAGAGGCACGTTAGTAAATAGACGCTGTCACCAAACACGCGCCAACTGTGCACCTGTGCACATGCGAAAGTACGTGTCATCTACAGCCGCATAATCCGCTGCAACGTCCATCCAACGCGGCTTCGTGTTATTTTACAGATCGTATTATTTACTTCGGCAAAGATAGTGGCAATTTTATTTGTTTATTTGTTGATTTCTTATAAAATATTAATTATGTAAATGCGCATGACAATTTAGCAAAAAATAGTAACAATAATATATTAATAATAATATATTATTATTTATTAGTAACGAATAATATATAATAACAGAATCTATTGATTCGATTGAAGAAAAACATGGATTATGTATGCAAATTATTCTAATATCGTAATAATTGAATCAGCTTCTCAGTTATTTTATTTAGAAAGCCGTATCGTTCCACAAAATCCATATTTTTCAGAAAATACATAGGAAAGATATCGCATATAAAAAAACTTACTTTTTACATAATTGTAAATTATGCTAATTTATTCGTACATTAATCGGTGCGTATATATCTGTAATCGGGATGTGTCGTGGATTTCTCAAAAATCCACATTTACAATTGGTAACAAGTAAATTTGTGCACTACGTAGTTAATGCTTAATTCAACATGTACATATCGTGGGCATTATTCTGTAAATTCATTCGCGTGATGGTTTATGCACTTGGCGCGGAGGTTGCAACACAGGAAAACGCCGGATCAGCTCACAAACACGAGCGTTTGCGCTAAGGGGATTTAATTGCTCGATTCAATTGTTACCCGTTGATGACACCGTGGTCAAAGCATCGGTATACGAAATTATGCGGCGACATGCACCTGAATGGCCTTACCGGAGGCGGCGTACGTAATGCGCTTACGTTTCCGGTGATGTTGAGCCTGCAGGGCGGTAAAGTTTACGTTCGACTTCGGGTATTACACCGGTTCTATTACACCGGTTTACGTCTTGACTCGCTCGCTCCTACGACGACTACGCTCCAGGATTCGTACAACCGCGATTTGGGTTCGCGTGGTTATACACCGAGAGCTCGCCGCGGAAAGCCGCGGAGCTTCCGATGCTCTTTCGTCATGCACGCCGTACATTTCATGACTTAACTTCCATATGTGCGTCCCCAGATTTCTTAGATTTATAGAAATACGATTTTCTCGCTTTTCGTAAGCGCAGCTTTATGTATACGTATTTAGAAAACAGATTATCTACGGTAGAAAGCATTCTAACTAAAAATTAACGTAGCCGTGTGACAATTTTTTAATGCTAAGAGCAGTGGATGAATAATTCATCTTTGAAGTACGTCTGATACATCTGTATTAACAAAAAATAAGAAAATCATATTTCAACGAAGAAATAAAATCAACGAACAAAGTGAAATTATGTACAGAAAAAAAGAACATTCTTATATAATATTTCAAAAATATCTTTATTTTTGACATGTAAATCTTAAAATGAGATTTTATAGCGTTAAACAAAGAAATATTACTTGCATTAAAACATTTTATATATAATTCAATAAAGAAAAATATAGTCTTATTATTCAAAAATAATTTTTATTAATGGAAAGCAAAAAATATTGGATAGAGAATAACACAGTACTTTCAAACCAAGAATATTCATATTATAAAGATAATACAGTTTAATCTTATTATTGTATTCTTTATGTGACAATTACAATATTCAAATTAATTTATAATATTCTTGAAATACGAGAATATAAAATTCTCCTAAGAAAATAATATTTTCTTGCTTACATATGAAACAATGATAGTGTTAATTTAAATATATTCGTCTTGATTGAAGACTTTTTTTTCTGTGTGTGGACAAGAACAACGATGATTCGCATGTAGCTCTATACATCATCAAAACATGCATTAGTTTTCAAGTAGCCTTGGTCTAACGATGCAGTATGATACGATAATGAAGTTCTACTACAATGTTCGATGAATCTGCATACGTTTCGTCGGCAATCGACGCACGCACGTAGGTGCTTGATAACGTGCCACTTGTTGAGGTCGAACCAGGGAGAACAGCGGCGATCGGCATCGTACATTGAGAGTTGATTGATCGGTTCGGATTACTTTGAGGTCATTAACGCTTTTCACATTTTCCCATTACCATTTTTTTTAGATATCGTCAATAATGCTATAATTTAATTATATGCAGTCTCAATGAGGATAATCACGGCTCTATTAAAACCCCGTGCGTAAAACTCGAGATCAGTAACATTGGCAAAATATTCGTCATAAACGGCGAATTTATACATTCCTCACGGAGTGAAACGCAGATGCGGGAAAACACAGATGGATACGTAATACGCCGAAGGCATGGAAGAGATTTCGCGCGGGACGGGCGAGAGAGACCGACTGAAAAATGCGAAACTATCGACACGAGAGGAACGAATGTTCAACCATGCGGAACGTGCACCGGGAGGAGACGCGTCGTCGAGCACGAGACACCATCTCCATGCTTTTCGCGCGCAGACGCCGCGTACGCGCGAGAACACCGCCACCCTCCGAACACACGCTCACACGCTTCCCCGAAATAATTCTATCTCGCAAAAGAATTTTTTACACTAAAAAAAATTTGAACGTTCCAAGATACAGTGCCGAAAAATCCAAATCGATGTAATGGAAGCAAATATTGAATAAAATTCTGGGCTCGACCGAGACTCCGAAAATCCTTATAGAAATTTAAGCAAAGAAAATATAGCGTAAGTTAATTCTATTAACGTAATTAGTTTTATTACCATTTTTAACATAATTATTATTACAAATAAAAAATTGTGCTAATCGGTTTATATCAGATCCTCTTTTTCGTGTATAAGTTACGCGATGAATAACATCGCCATTTCGAAACGATTTTGCAAGACGGCATCGTATAAGGTGACACGCGACGTTTTAGGCCACTCCGGGCAGGATGTAGGATGTCAGGAAATGAAGGCACGTTTGCGGAAGGTAGCTGAGTAACGAAGCGTGAGTAACTAACGGCCGTAAAAGCACGAAACAACGTACGGCTCTTGGCTCGTAAACCGTCGGCACGTGTTGGGTTCTCTTGGCGCAGCGTCTTTCGGAACGAGTCTAACAGACAAGATGACGAGTCGCAGGCGAGACGGACGGGACATTATGGGAAACGACGTGCTAAAATAAGGTGATGTAATTCTGAAGAAGCCTTAAGCTGCAAAAGCGTCGAATATTTTAATGCGCCGTTTATCCATCGAATGCTTTTTCATTTCATTTACGAACCTTTAATTCCAAATTCGGTAGTTCGACAATGATTGGTTTCAGCGATCTCGACAATTCCTATGAGCATAATTAATTAATTGATACTTAAATGAGATCTAGAAAATCGCTTGATTCTTTCCAATCTCTTGGTATGATAAGCTAAATATTAATAAAAGAAAATTAGCAGCTGAATTATATATATCACGGAAAGAACGGTTTTGCTGAAATATTAAAAAATTTGGCCAGATACAGATCTGAAAAATAATTTTGTTGGATCATCAAAATAATTATGTAGGACGCCTAAAATAGTTGCTAGAATATCAAAACTTTTTGCAGCATTATCATTATGTTGGAGTGTCCTACATAATTATTTTGATGATCCAACAAAATTATTTTTCAGATCTGTATCTGGCCAAATTTTTTAATATTTCAGCAAAACCGTTCTTTCCGTGCAGTTACATATTAGATATAAACATTATATATATATATATATATAATACTAATTATTAACTACTATTACACAATAACGATATAGAACATACGAGACTGATATGCTGATTAATTAGGTAATTGAAAGAAATGTTATTTGACGGCACCCCCAACAAAGCAGATATATAGTAGATTCTTTCACATTTAAATCTTTCTCTCAATATATCTCAGAAAAAGATTGATATCTTTTAGCATTACATCTCGTAGATTATACACGTGGTGATTGTGCGCGGCAGTATTGATCTTCGTTGCAAGTCGAAAAATATCGGATGTACTGAGCGGGACAACTCGCACGCTTGTAGGTAATCCACGTAGTACGAGTTTAACATCATCTCGGCACGGCAGTCGTTCTTCTTTCTGTCCTTCCCTTCCCCACCCACCCACCTCTCCGCGGCCCGTTCTACGCTTACCTATTTTCCGGGAGCCTCGATCTATTCAATCTCGATGCAAAGGCGATCTCACGTGCAGTAATAGCTTGTCAGCCGCACCGTGCTTGCCTCTGATAAACGGCAGTCTCCCGCGGCAATCCTTTCTTAAAGCTGCATAGTATGAATGTCTCCCTCTTACCCCGCCACTCCGTCGCTCACCCCCTCGAGTCCATCCCTCTTCCCAGCAGTTGGCACGTAATACGTTTACCACTGTATAAAATCCCACTGACACGGCCACTTCTGCCCCAGGGAGGCGAAAGGGATGTTCTTCTTGATCTCACATTATAACTCGATTGTAATTGCGACGGTTAGAGCATTATTGAGTGTGAATTCTTAGATTATAGATATAAAGGACATTTCTATATATAATGTAATCCTTATGCGATATTTAAATCGTTAATTATTTTTATCTCACCATAAACTTTCCGATGCACTTTCGCTACGCGCATATTATTTTGTTTGTTATTTTATCAGAACTATAAAATTAGTTTGCATACTTCGTAATTGTACAATGCAATGGATATATTTTCTCAAAAGATTAATTTAATATAATATTAATCTAATAGTATAAATCAAACGGATTTTATAAACGTTATATAACGTCGGCAGAAAAAAAATTATTTTAATGATATTTTTCATGTCTCTAATATGATTTCTCCATAGGTCACACTATTTGTAAAACGATAAACATTGTGAAATATTTGTCAGTAACATTTGCGTTATAAGTATTGCATCGTTCAATTTTTACGAAGAAGATGAGTAAAATTTGATAAGTTATATAATTTAATTAAAAATTTTTGAAAATATTGTCCATCGTGATTCCATCACGCTCCGGGGAAAAATAATTCACGCGAAAATAGTTTGCGCCATGTCTGGTATTTGTACGCGGTTATTACGCTGAGCTCGTAATAACATATTGATATTCGTCGCGAGATAAAAATAACTGTTATCAAACGGAAAGCAGCTTTCCGATAATAGCTCGGCTCTTAAAAAACGCCCGTAATTAATGCGAAACAGCGCGATTCGATGCAAGAAAAATATCGCGATTTGTTTGTACGCAATTTAAAACGCAAATCACATGCAATATTGACGTTAATATCGCTTTATTGTGTCAGAAAATTATTGGTTACCACGCGGAAACGAATAAAATGCAATGCAATGCAACGTAATAAATTTAAAAAGCAATATAGCCCGTACATCTCACCGAGTGATTATCCTATAAATAACGAACGCGATAATACGTAGGCAGGTCGCTAATTTATGTCGCTTCATTAGAATAGAGTATTAACAATATGCAAAGGTACGACAGCGATATATGCGCTGACATGATCCTCGTGATTTTCGCAAGTTTGTGCAGATACTTGTTATGTCATCCTTATATTAGATTTATTCGTATTTTCCTTAGTCCACGGATTGCGTCATTTTAACGGAGGCACGTGGCAATTCGCACGGTTAATAAAGCCAAGTGGGCGTCTCGGGGTGGAAAGAAAAATCATCACGTCGCCACGTGGTAACAAATTGATTTTTTCCTTTTTCAAATCTATTGTTCGCACCCTATTCGTGTGTATCCTACTGACACTTCGCCATCGAGTTAAAAATACCTCCGGAGCATTTAATAACCCGAAGCTAACGCCCGTGATGTTCGTGCTCGAGTTCGCGATTGCTTTACGTGCCGTTGATACGATCGTCACCGTACGCATGACAATGATGACGGTAATGTCATAGAAGTGTATAAATATCAATCAATTTTTAAACAATTCCTCCTTATCTGCATCACGCTGACGTGTTTCAGCAAGTATAGGTATTAAATTCATAATCGCGATGTGAAACATTTAAAGAACTTGCGATCTTGATACTCGTGCGTCGCTCACAGCCTCGCGATTAATCTTCGTATATTAGAGCGCTCGTGCGGGCGTATGTGTAATTTTCCTGTTATCGAATGACAATAGTTACACCGATAACAATGTACAGCTAAGTAATTGTACGCTCGGTAATTAATTGCACAATTATCCAATTATATTTTACTCAAATCCAACAGGTCGCGCGCACGTAACAATACCGAGATAACGTCTCGACGTCGCAACGCGCCATTTCAAAGGAACGCCCTCCATTTCTGCACAACGTTACCGCTAATTTCCGCGATGTTATCGCGCGCTGTGTCTTCGTTGTCAATGCGTCACGCGAAAACGCATTACCGTCACACGCATTACCGTACGCTTCCCGGCTCGCCCCGTCGAGGACAGGAGGAGTGTCAATCCGTCCGTAGGCGGGACACGATAATAAAGGGTGTTTCGTGGGTAAAACGTTGCTTCCTTTGCTCCATTTTCCACGCGAGACGGCCGTGCATGTCGGGCGTAAAAATGGGATTAAAAAATAATTAATGGACACGCCGGGGGATATGGAAATGCTTTATAACGTAACGCGGTTAATAAAAGATGCACGTCCCGCGTCACGCGGCTGTGATATACGGCTGTGGAAAATGGGGGGAAAAGAGATGGAAAGGCACATCGAGTAACGCACGATACGACTTTATCAGCGGCGAAACTCGTATCGTATTTAACAATATAAGCGTGTCGTTAAAACGGATGAACGACCGGGAACATCTCTGCGCGAGATACGAACGAAGATACAGGAGCATAGCGTCGTGTTTCTTTAAAATCGCCGATCACTCTGTAAATGTATCCTTATAATAGTATACCTTGCGTGAAAAATCATATGAAACATGATTATAGCATGAAGAAAGTTAAAATCCTTAGATAAATATAACAATACACACATTTTCCAACGATAAAATTAGACATCACCTTCTAACTGTCTAACGATCGTTTTCGATTGTCTCTCTCTGAAAAATATTGTTCTTTATTTTGAATGTATATTAATGCATTTGAGACAATCCTGAAGTGACATTAGTAAAAACATTCGTCTGTTATTCACTTTGCGTACGTATTGATTATGCGACTTGCAAATTTTCGTCATCAATCTTCGTCGTTCTGGCAATAGATTAATCCTGACCATCAAATCCGATCAAAAGTGATGGCACTCGTAAATGAATTAGTGTAACGGCAGACCGACCGGTTATATAATCCATCCGATGAAGTCCCACAAGATCACGCATAAACTCGACGCGTAGGTTCGCGCTGTCAGCCTATCATCGCGTTTCAAGCCCTTCGATTCGTCTTCGTCATCCCGCGCGTCCGCACTGTGTACCTTAGGGCATAATCCGTAAACATACGCTTTGGTCTAAGCCGAATTTTTATTACACACAAGTTCGAGCCGCTATAATAATCACAATGGATCGAAATACATTAACGAAAATTAATTTCGTCAATGTATTAAATAATTTCTAATAAATAATTAACAATGGATTAGTAATAATAATTAACTAAAATTGCAAAATTTAACGTTACAAAGAGGCAGAAATTGGTGAAATGGACTGAAGTAATAGAACTGAATGAACTAATGAAAATGATAGAATAATTTTACAATTATTCGTTTAATAATATTAAACTGTCACTGATATGCTCGATAATTCCCATATTTTTCGAGTAATTAGGGAGATTAAAAGCGGATACGTTGGGATAATAATAGCGGCCGAGATAACTGAAGCAAAATATTTGCAGCATTTATGAGAATCGCGAGGGGGCGGCGATTCAATAATTCGCGTGCGCGACATGATGCAGTATTGTGCAATGCGACAAAAGCAGTGTACGACGGCACTCGCCGGCAATTAATATACTTCAACGTTTCATCGTGATAATTATCTTGAATTAATTTTCTGTAACTATTAACAGCGTGCCGCCGCAACGCGACGCACAGCCGGCCGCGACCGTAGAATCGTGATCGATACGTCGGACGGCGCGTTTTGTAAATTGTGCACGATACATTTTGCGTGGACACGTGCGACAAATATCAACGACCGCACGCGGAGTATAAAACGATAGTACGCGAATGTAAAAGCGACACGATTTTTGCTTCGCAAAGTTTTCGGTGAAACACAAAGTCAAATCGTATATACGTCGATACCGATGTTACGCATACGAATGGAGATGTATATTTGTTTTTTCAAACACAAATATTTTTAATTGACTTTGAAATCGTTGCACGATGAGAGAAAGCGAGAGAGAGAGAGAGAGAGAAAGAGAGATCTAACCGTTTCTACATTTCGCGTTTCACGTTACGATGTTTATTGCTGGAATAACAAATAAAACGAACGAATTGCCCTATGCATTTAATATATAATGGAAACGATAAAATCCTTATGTTTTCGTGATCGAAAATCATATGATTGCGAGATTCCTACACTGAGAGAAAAATTTACTAAATTTCAATAAATGTTTTCTCCAATAGTACTAATAAAGTATTCTTTTGAATTCAGTAAATATTTTATTAGGTTTAGAAAATTTGTTTTCAATAGGATGAATATTTTTTTCATTCGAAAAATATTAACTGAATTCAAATAAATACTTTATTAGTACTATTGGAGAAAACATTTATTGAAATTTAGTAAATTTTTCTTTCAGTGTACGTGCTTTGATAACTGTTTAATTTTTATATCTCTGGTCTATTCATCTAATGTTTCGAGAATAAATAATATCTTCTAATTTGATAGTTTGGAATATTTACTGCAGCATAGCAAGGTACGCGCGTTACAGGTTACGGGTTAAAGTTTGTTTGACTTGTAGGTGTTTCAAGACAAGAGTGTAAACGTATGCACGGAACGACGTGCAATACGCGCGCATCGCGCTAGCGATATGCAGATGCAGATACCTATTTACAGAGAAAGCCTCGTTCTCCTTCTCCCTGTATCTGAAACAACTCGTCGCATTGCAGCGACGAGAGAGAAGAAACGGACCAATGATTATATTCTTTGGTTATAAATCGGCGTACTACGATATCCACGATAGGTATACATACTTTTCACGCGAAGCGAAAGGGTTTTAGACATTTATTTATTTATTTATCGCGTCTGGACTCGGCATGAAGCCGCAGGCGCGTGGCAAAAGTGTACTGTTTCTTGCTTCCATCTCTTCTAGTTGATTCCTCAGCGTACTGACTTGCCGTTCGTCTCAATTTTCAGGATGAATTACTTGGTTTTTATTACATAAGTGAAAAGAAAAACTTCCTGTTTTTATAATGTAAGAAGAAAGAAAAACTTCCTGTTTATTTAATTTTTTATTTCATAAAAATTTTGAGAAGTAAAACTAGAACAAAATGATAATATAACTGTTTAGAAATGAAGGAAAACATTATAAGTCGAGGAAGACATACATTTATAATTTTTCCTTGTTTCGAGATATCGCAACATCGCGTTTTCCTGAAGGCGCCGCTTAATTTTCAACTTCGCTTTTCGTTTCTCACTCGTCTCTGCCAGTTTCTGCTTGCTCGCTCGCCAAGTATGGTATTTAAATATTGAATACTCGCAACATTCCGTATTGCGTGTTTGCGCATGAATAGTTCAGAGGCGCGGCTCTCTTGACCTGAGTGGCGGATTAAAAATGGAGAATCCATCGAAAGATCGCACGCGTGCATTCTTCAACAGAGACTGCTTTGCTTCCCGCAGTTTCATCCTTATTTCAGGACGAGTTGGTCTTTATCGCGTGGATGAGTCGTTAAATTTTCACCGACTTATCAGGCGGCGACGTTAACGAAAAGAGTGAAGAGAAATTCTTTCGCGTCCGCGTCGCATTTCCGCTGGGGACAAGTATTTCGATGTAAGTGACGTTTCTCACGATTATTTACGATGAAATGCCGGTAATGGACGAACAAGATGCTCCGATTCGACGATGGCGCGGCGGCGTATCGGTAAAACCATTACTTCTTTATTCCAGCCGCGGGCCGGCTATTATTCCGACGGTGAAATAAATGCAGAAGGATCCATTCGATTATTCAAACCCAAAGGTTCTTTCCGGCAGACTGCCGTATTATGAGTCAATAGTAGTAGAAGTCGTTCGTACGAACGAACTTACTTCGCGTTCCTTCCTTCCTTCCTTCCTTCCTTCCTTCCTTCCTTCCTCTTTTTCTTTCTTCCTGCAAGAAGCGCTTTAAGACGCCCGCGATGAATGCCGATGATCCCACGCGGTGTCCAAATATTTGGATCCCACGGCACGTACGGTCGGAGAGGGAAGAGCATTCTGGCGAAGGGCCCGACGAGCACATGCCGGAGAGGCTTCTATGGTTACTTCCACGTTCAACGAAATCAGTCGAGCGAGTGTGTAGAAATGTACGCTCGCCGACGTAGCCAACGGAGAAATATGTCAAAGTTGAAGGAAATAGGAGCTGCAGGATGAAAGAACGCGAGCGCCTTAAGATGCCAAACCGAGCAAGAGATAAGAGGTACTCGTACGCTGATATTATCTCAAAATAGGGAAGATTTTTTTGCCTCTCATCTTTTTAGAAAATGTAAATAGTAATTTATAGAAAATTTATAACAAATATTGATAAATGTAGTTATTTATAGATACAAGCAAAAATAAAATTCAAATTTAATTCGTTCGTTAAACAAAACGGATCACTTAATCGTTTTCCAATATGCCGAACACGAGGATACATTCATACGTTCATGTTTCGCGATGAAGCAAAAACAATTTCGCATTTGTATCTTCTTCCAGCCGAACGTGTTCGAAGAAGTCCGGTCGTTCCTAATTGCGCTTTATGAAAGCGGGAGTGGTTCATAAATTCAAACGACCGCCGCGTTACATTAATATCAAAACCGCGCGGCGGCGGCGAAACTGCGCGCGTTTCACTAACTCCATTATAAATATCTGCTTTAACTCTGCGGCTCGGAAAGCCACCGAATAAAGTTTCATCAATCATTCGCCGTACCGCCGCTCGCTCGCGCCGTAGAAAACAGCGGCCGGATAAATTACAATGCCCATAGAAGGAGAGGGAAAAGAAAAGAGAGAGGGGGGAGGGGGAAAGAGAGAGAAAGAGCGGTTCATGTTAAACCTCATCAGCATTACTATCCATTATCTTCTTCATTAACGCGAATACTCGCTCTCTCTTGTCTCACCAATGAGATATCTCTTGAGGAGCGGCAGTGTGGTCTAGTGGTAGAGCGCCAGACTCGTAATCTGTAGTACCAGGTTCGAGTCCACTAGATCAGGTAAACATGGATATTATTATTCCGACACTGCGCTCCCTGCCGGGAAGGGGAATCCCGGTGGGTAAAACTGGGCTCCGTCTTTCGGAAGAGACACGGTCTTATTTTCGGTGAATATAGTTCAAAACGGTATTATTCGTTTCGTGAAGGACCGAGGACAAACCGTAAATGCTCTCGAGAAAGTCTCTGTGAAAAAAAAGTGTAAAGAACTGAGATATTACATTCAGGGTTAAGATGCAACACGTCGTTAGAAAATATGAAAATATCATATTCCCCGGCGTGTTGTATCTTGACCCTGAATGTATCTCAATTTTTTACATTCTTTTTTTCACTTTTTTTCACTCGCAACGACGATACGACGATCTGTGCACTAGTAACAATAATAATATTCTTGTGGCGAATATGTGATTTTTTAACCGTCAATATATAATTATTGCAGGAAAAATATTTCGAGCGAGCCAGAGGAAAAATTCGTGAAAGACTTTCTCGAGAGCATTTACGGTTTGTCCTCGGTCCTTCACAAAACGAATAATACCGTTTTGAACTACATTCACCGCGTGAAATTAAACGGAACTAGTTTGGTCATTTACGCCGCACGTCCGCGAATGAGCCGAGATCGCATCTACAACAAGGATGAAACATCATTTTTCTAGGAACGCACGGCACTATGAGGTGCGTCGATACGAGGATATGGATAGCGGAGGAATGTATCAGACCGAAAATGCGCGACGTAGAAGCGTGACGATGGAGAACGGCGCTGGCGCGGATGGAAACGGAAGAATCGAAAACCGATAACCGATATACCGTACTACCATCGTGCGTAGCAGTACAGCAGAAATCGAAACGCGGTAATTCAATTATGAGAAAGAGCGACGCGATATGGCACGCGGGTACTTCGTGTATTTTCTATCGCGCCATGCGGAGGCCAACCTCCGGCGATGGGTCGTTGAATGAGAGTCCGGGGATGGTGTATGCATTTTAATCACCGGCGACACGCGGCTCGAGAGGAAGCGCGTGATGCCCCTTGAATTTTTCACAAATAGTTATCTCTGGAAAACAAGCAGCAATTATACGAATAACTTGAAATTCTTTAAACCGGTTTTATCCTCTATATTTTTGGATTAAAATCATATTTCTCTTATCTAAGTAACGTGTACAATAATATAAACCACCTGTAAATAAATATCAAACTTGCTACTTTTCTCTTCCTTCGAATATTACTTGTAGGCTTTACATATCTGCCACAGTTCATCCGAAATGAAGTGAATGAGCAGTCTCTTTCTGTCATCGCTAATCACGGACGCTCGTTTACCACCGCGTATCGCTGTCTCCCGACGGTCTATTTCTTATCGCCGGAATCCTCATGGTTCTCGGTGCACACGGTACTCCTTAATCGTTACCATCCGTTTATCCAGCGCGTGAGAAATCGCTTAAAACGAAACGGAAGGTGACAGTGGGTAAACAAGCCGCTGGCGGAAAGGAGGAAGAGAAACGGGCGCAGATTTGAGGCAGCGACATTTACCATGCCGACTATGCAGATCTTCAGCGTTATGAATGTCGGGCATTTAATGGAGAAAACTACTACGACAGCGCGCATATTATATCGCGACCGCCGTGTAGCACGGCGGTGGCTGCCGCGCGAGTTGGGTGGTTGAAATATACGATTGAATTAGTTGCTGTGTGAGAGAGAGGGGGAGAGAGAGAGAGAGGGAGAGAGAGAGAAACAGCTGGTCAGGATCTAACATAGATTTGTCTCGCTAGCCGCCGATGACGTTTCGTGTTCGTATAACTTTGTTCTAGGCGACCAATGGCGGATTAAAGT